>QDHC01000411.1:36294-53086 GCA_013186455.1 Papilio dardanus tibullus | reverse complement strand
AAATAATCTTATGAACCTTTGCTATTTATTGCATAGATCCAATTTATCTGTCCATTTCTATTATCTAGATATCCATTCCCCATTTTGTTGAACAATAATTAATTAAATATACAAATTAATAAATAATAAATTATACTAAGGTTTCAGTTTGGGTCAATTTTACTGGTATTCGTAACAAGGCCGTGATGTTATGCTCTTTAAACGGCTGACTGGCGGCTGTAGGGATTCCTCGCGGAATGGGGAGCATGGGTAAGCTTATTTGCACATTCTCTTTGTTTATTTCAAAACATATTCTGAGAGAGACCTCTGTATATTACGTCAATTAACTTAGTTACCTGCTGCCACTATTAGTAAAGCCTTGTACGCGCTAGAATAGTATTTTAGTCGAGTTGCAAGTAGCATGTATCCGAATAAATGATTTACTAATCTATTATACTAAAATGTTGCTGTTGGGACACGTTTAGTTACTAAATTACTACCCTAGCGCGTAGGTTTAAGCTTAAACGAGTCCAAACAGTAGTAAATCCTTTGTTCGGATAAATGCTACTTGCTAATCGATTAAAATACTATCCTGGTGCGATCAAGGATTATTGTTAAATGTCAATAAGGCAGTGCCTTAGTGTAGAATGTGTGTGGCAAATCCATACTAAGACTAAGTTACCTATTGTTAGCTTTGAAATTAAAATAATTGCATTGTTAATGGAATATTTAATTATTCAACTCCCGAGAGTATTTAATTGTAGTCTATTTACAAAACAAATTAAACAAATTGTAAACATCGCCCCTGGGAGAGGTCGTTAACATTTGTAGTCGAATAAAAACTTCGACATTGTATACCTGGTTAGGTCCAAAGGGCACATTTGAACTTTCTGCTTTATCTATGTTAAATACGTAAAAGCAATTAACACTTGTAACTTTGTACTTTGTGAAACTTTTTAGACTATAATTTGTAATTTATTCATAATTTAATTCATTACAATTTGATACAAGAGTAGCTGTCGCTCACGACTCTGACTACATTAGAACTAATATAAGTAATACACAACAGTCGAATTATGTTCGAACTTACTATCACTATGAATGGTACCCTTATCCATTAGGCTATTAGTGCAACTTACATGTTACATAAAAAAGTCAAGGTTACTCAAAGTAGCAGAGTAAAAACGGTAACAAATGGAGTATTAAATTCCCTATTTATTTACGATCAATATAAAATAAATTAAGCATGAATATACTTCATCATAAATTAAATAACAAATTCAAGGTTAAAATAGTCGCTTTTTATATTGATAGTCGAATTTACTGCCAAATATTACAGACAAATTGGCAAATGAAGAGTCTTTATTAAAAATGTATTCGCTTGCCACGTTATTATATATTCGTCTTAACTATGACATTCAGACGTCAAAAGATGCCCATTTTACGTCACTTTTGCGTAGATATAAGATATATCAATAACACATACATTTGTGATTTTTTGGTTTCACAGCAGCAGAGCTGCTATAACATCTGGTTGAGGCTGAACTACCACGACCACACTGCAGACAGGTGTGAAATGGAAGCAATTCTGTGTCTCGTCTTACGGGTGTGATGCCGGAGTCCTAATTTTAGTCCACTTTCCCTTACCATCCTTTTCTTGTAAAGGGAAGTAGATTTGGTGGAAGAGGGGACGCATGGGAAGGGATAATATCGTCTTTCTGTGTCTTTCATCCTCCGCCAATACGGCATCTGCAATTGCAGATATTAGCTGCGGTCGTTTCGCTATTCTGACAAATCCAGTTGCTCATTGGCTATTTTGCCACCTTAAAATATAAAAAAATATATTCCAAAAACAACATAAAAAACCTAGACAGTTAAATTTATGTACTTATTATAAAGCATCTTAAAACAATGTAATTAAGTAGAGTCGAAATGGGAACAGTATAAATGCAATATCAAACTAAGTGTTTACTTTACTTGGTCTTCTGATTTCTGGAAAGGAATAGAATAATGTGGATATTAGATACCCGCAGGGAATAAATTCGTAAAAGCTTTTAGCACCAAGTGACTCAAGAAGAATTTCTTAAATGTGAGAATTGCTCTTTTTGTGTTTATCGTAAGAAATACTTGATGATATTTAATGAGACGAGTAAAACCGGTAACAAATGTTCAGACTTATCTATACAGTTAAAACTGACGTGCACTTGTCCGATTTAACTGCGCAGTCGAACTGTACAGTTAAAGCTAAGCGTCTGTAGCCGGCTTGGTAGTAGTCTATGTTTCCACGACTTCACGACTGGTGCGTATTTTGTGTCTGTAGCCGAATTAATAATCAACAATCCTTATAAACCAGATACGTGTTTAAACTATTGTAGTTTATACTGAATTTTATTAGTCAAATATATTTACGTGTGATTAATGAGTGTTTAGTTCTTTTTAACCGACTTCCAAAAAAGGAGGAGGTTCTCAATTTGTCGGTATGTTTTTTTTTGTTCACCGATTACTCGGCTCCTGGTTATCCGATTTTAATAATTCCTTTTTTATTCTAAAGGTAGTGAGTGTCATTTGGTCCAATATCCAGTAGTTTTTGAGTTATATTTATTGAATTTGTGTCCATTTTTTATTTATTATGGTGGGTTTTCATTTTCAAAATACTAATATGAAAACATGTTCTCCATTCAATCTCTTATTGAAAAAACATACAACCGTTTTGCATTTTAAAGACACTAATTAAGTTGTACTATAACAATATTTGCATTGTAAATATAATCCTTAAGCTTAACTCCACTAAGTTCATATTAGATTTTTTAAATTAAAATAACATTTCGTAATATTTCCACGCAAAGATTATGATATAAAGCAGCTTAGGTCTAGGAATATTTTAAAGGTATTTTGATTACGAACGCTGGTAAAGTTTGTACAGCAAGTTATCCCTTTTTGATTACGCAAAAGTTCATAAATAAAATTATTCACCCTTCGCTGACCTCAACCTAACTTTGGGGGTTAAATTCGTGTTAAAGTATGCCGGAATTTGAACTACGTTCAAAGTTACAACTTCTGTGATGCTTTGTTATACTTAGTTAACAATGTAAACCACACTTTGGTTTTATTTTAATTTAATAGCAATCAATCGTATACCTTAAAGCCCTGTACGCATCAAGATGGTATATAGTCGAGTACCAAATAATTTAGTAATCATGTTCGAACAGCAAAATTTTAGTAGAGCATATTAGTAAATCCTTTGTTCCGATACTTGTTAGTTGCTACTCGACTAAAATACTATCCAGGTGCGAACAAGGCCTTAGAGGTAAGGTTCGACGGATGGGCTCCATTTTCTGCAACTCCACGACTAGCGCGTATTTTGCGTGACTTTACACATATCTTTGAACATTCCATCGTCTTAAATTACAAGCTAATATAAATCTTTTTTCTTCATATGTCGACTGTAGTAAATGAAAAATTATCACCAAAGAATATTGGTTTAAAATATAACTTAGTTAAGAAAATTTCTCTTAATAAAGTAAACTTATCACTTACAAGAATAAGCACTATACTTAAGCCTGGATAAGAATATTTTGACACACGGCCGTCTCGGGAAATCTTTTATAGCGCACCTCCATTACTGTGTTACTTTAGATGTTGCGTTGTAATATATTTTTATCAAGTACCAAGGTTTTTAAGATAAAAGTAACTGCAACTTTATTTAAATTCAGAGATAAACATAGTAATAAAAACTAGAGCTTTAAAATTATATTATTGCTAGGTGTTGATCGCAACCTTGTCCGCGTGGAAATAAAAAATCTTACACTCGGGGATAATGTAGCTTTCTAATGGTGAAAGAATTTTTGAAATCTGCGCTGTAGTTTTTGAGTTATTTCAATACAGTCAAAAATATTATATTAGAATAGATTATTGTAGTACTAAAAAGTACGAATTTTTGTAACTAAAATGCTCGTAATCCGTAATAATTAGGACAAAAAAAAACAAACAGTTAAGAGGATTTTAAGCTTAGGATTATTGTTTCAAGTTTTTCATTATCTTAGCTATTTTAATATAATACCGATTGATATTACTATCCTTTTTACTCACCTTGAAAAAGAAGAGATAGTAAAATGTTTCTTGTAAATGTAGTAGAAACTCGATTACAAATAATACTTTCATTTAATTTTATTCCACTTGTTTTACTTGCAAAAATCTCTCGAAAACGGCCAGAAACAAAATTAAATCAAACTTATGTTTGTATTACCCGACAAAGCTTTCTGCTTTTTCGTTGCTCGTCCATTAGTATTATTAAAACGGCATTATTTATATTAAAGCTGAGTGCTTTTATTTAATTTTGCAACGATTGCAACGCTAAGAAGTTTACAGAAATAAAAATAAAAAATAGAATTGAAATTCTGGGAAAGGAAAACAATTTTATAACTTAACATTGAACTGTACAAAATGATTTTTAAATCATGCATTAATTATTGTATTATTTATCACAAGCTGTTACTCACGACTTGGTCCGCGTGGAATTAAAAAATATAGCCTATGTTACTTGGTGGTAACGTAGCTTTCTAACGGTGAAAGAATTTTTGGAATCGGCCAAGTAGTTTTTGACATATTTTAATATACACAAATACAAATCTATCCTCTTTACAATATTAATATAGATTAGGTTTTTATTTTTGACTTTTGAATTCTCAAAACATACTTCATCTAGTAATAAATTAATTCACCATTATTTACAAAACACAATTAAAATGTACAATATAAATTGAACTATCTATATGGCATACAAAATCACTACATAGTATAAAACAAAGTCGCTTTCTCTGTCTCTATATCTATATGTATGCTTAAATCTTTAAAACTACGCAACGGATTTTGATCCGTTTTTTTTTATAGATAGATGGATCGAAGAAGATAGTTTATACGATTAACTAGCAATCCGCCCCGGCATCGCACGTGTGTAATTATTAATATTATGACTGTTATATAAAACGTTCACAATTTTTCTGTAGTCTATTTAGTATCAGCATTGCACCCATGCGAAGCCGAGGCGAGTAATTAGTTTTAGACATAAGAAAAATTGTAGTATAAACACGTGAGGATTAAAAGATTAAAAGAGTACATGCTCGGGCGCTACATTCCAAACTCCAAACTCAAGTTTTATGAACTCGGATTTTCCATTTCGTAGACAATAGTAGTCGTGAGCGGCCGTGTTATTTCACTTCACACTTTTTCGTTCAGGGGAAATATAACGATCCCTACACAACATTACGACGCCTCGAAAAATTCCTTTTGTTCGTGTTTTTGTATGAAAACCTTCAGACTTATTCAAATTTCTTCAATTATTTTTATGTAAAGAAATAATTGGGAGCACTACGCATACTAAAAAACATTGCATTTTACATTAAAATTCATAGTAACATGAACAATATTAGAAAAATATGAATACATGATGATACAAAAAAGTGTATTTATTTCTCTACATATTCATATACATTCATAAAATCACACTATGCAAGGAAATTCTTTTCAAACATTTTTAGAAATGAGTCACTAAAAATGTATTTCCATAAAAAATCTACAGCCAAACTAAACACATCATTACACAATAACGTTTATTCTGCATTAGTTATTAACCTAATTCTAAACTAGGGGGCTACGCAAAGTACTTTTCGATTGGCGATATCGCTGATGGAATCGATAAAAATATATGAAAATGACAATGGCTTTCGATAAGTCATGTGCTTGTCACATGTATATCGAACGTCATTGTCAATTCCGTACATTTTAAAGTTCGCTATCGAATCGCTTTGTAGCACTTTGAGTAATCCCCCTGGTATATGTAACGTACGCTTTCAGTAGCTAAAGTTGTTGAATAAAGTTATTCGGGTGTTCCTGATTTACTCAATTCTACATGTTTGAATAATGTTATAACTATGCTCGTATTCATAACGGACTATGTTATTTCAATTATGCATGCAGTTACATGATATTTTAGCTGTATCAATCTGAATATGAGAAATGAAATAAATCATTTCCAGGCGTGACCATGGCGCAATCCACTGTGACGAAATATCGGGAGCTCAAACTACTTAAGCCTTGTTCGCACCAGGATAGTATTTTAGTCGAGTGGCAAGTAACATTTATCCCAACAAACGTTTTGCTACTGATCGGATTCGATTAAGTCTAAACCTAGGCACTAGGGTAATAATTTAAAAGTGTCCGAACAGCAACATTTTAGTAGAATAGATTAGTAAATCATTTGTTCGGATTCTTGCTACTTGCTACTCGACTAAAATACTATCCTAGTGCTTACAAGCCTTTAATCGTGGTAAGAATCCCGTTTCTTACCCAAGGCTTCATTAGACCGAGTTCGCGAAAAAGAGATTTTGCTTTGGTGTAAGGCTGTTTTGTTCGTGACATCGGTCTATTAAAGCCGTAGAGTTACGAACAATATGTTAAATTATTTTCACTGAAGAATTTGTGCCAGTCTTAATTATTTTTGTTAAGTTATCATTTTGAAGTAGTATAATTAAGCTAGCTACACACGTTCAGTTTTAACTGAATTGCACAGTTTTAACTGTACAGTTTGGAAAACTGAGAACTGTACCGTTCGACTGTGTTCAACAGACGGATGTAGACACGAAGGACGTCAGTTATAACTGTAAAGTTCGACTGTTCAGTTAAACTGTTTGTTTATTTCCGTACTTTAGAATGGTCTGTCCCCGGCGGTACTTCCAAACCGCTACGACTTAGGGTCCTTCAAGAAGCGTGCGTATCACCTCCTTAAAGGCTGGCAACGCATCTGTGGTTCCTCTGGTATTGCAGATGTCCACGGGCATCGTTGATCACCTCGGTGTTCCCGCTGCTCGTTTGCCCCCTTTTCTTATAAATAAAAAAAAAAATAGCTAGGCTTTAATTGTAACTACCTTATGTAGCAGCTCCATACATTTGATTACATTCAGTCTTTCAGGATGCCTGAGTGAAGTAGTGAAGAAAACGCAGGTTTAAGTAACTATCACTTTATTTATTTTTCTTTTCACAACACACTCGTTATACACTTCCATTACCGAATGTTTTGCCGCCTTGTAACTGTCAATTCAGAGTTGCCATTCTTCAATAAAACATTTTTGTGCTTGGAAACTAGCATTTTTACCATTCATATTAGCATTTTACTATTAAATTAGCAAATCTTAACACTTATTAGTTTTTAGAAACGAAAGTGTAAATTGTCATCTCCAACAAAATTAATGTATTCTACCAAGATGTCATATTTTATCATCTCTGTCTACATGAGTTGACAGTACGAATATGATATTGATATTGAAATTTGAAGACATATTTACATATCAACTCAACCGTCTAATATTGAATCCATTGTTTATATTTTAATATCGAATTTATGCCGATCTTATTTGTCTTGAGCAAACAGACAGTATTTTATAACGAGGTTACGTCACGACAGAGATTGATACGACGAACAATATTCTATTACAGATAAATTAACTTACGCGAAACCGTAGAAAGAAAAAGATATAGAAATGGCTATAACGTATACGGCTGAGGGACAAAAAATGCCTTAGACTACGTCATAGGTATGTTGTGTGTGCATCACTTTACAGTTTTAAACCAATAATATCATCTTTTAAGCCTTTGCCTGGGACATATGAAAAATTAGTTCACCGAAAATACGCTTGGAGCGCCACAATACTATATGATACGTCACATTTGCTTGGGTCATATTTCTGAACCCAAACAAACAAAGCATACGGAGAAAGGGACCAAAGATCTATGTCACTGTCTTTGTCACGTTACGTACATTTCGTATAAATGTGTCTCAGTCGCGGTCAGTATGACATATGTCTTGTCTTATTTGGTTCTTTTAATCTATGCGCAAAACTCTTTTTTTCTTTAACTTGGCTTTTTATTTATTCAAAGTCACAATATATTTTATAGTTGTATAATTTTCATAACGATTAACAACAATGCATTGCGAACCCGCACTGTTCTTAGCACTACATAGTATAAAACAAAGTCGCTTTCTCTGTCCCTATATCCCTATGTATGCTTAAATCTTTAAAACTACGCAATGGATTTTGATGCGGTTTTTTTGATAGACAGAGTGATCGAAGAGGAAGGTGTATAACTAGCGTCCCGCCCCGGCTTCGCATAGGTGCAATTTTTATTAGTATGGCTGTTCTATACAACGTTCAAAGTTTTTCTGTAATGTACTTAGCATCAGTATTGCACCCGTGCGAAACTGGGGCGGGTCGCTAGGTAATAATAAAAAGGTTTTAGATAATTTAATCACAGCTACGGTCAGTAACTGTGGCTTATACCCTAATGAACTTACTATAACAAGAAGTTAGAGGCGAAAGTATTTTACATCTAATCATCTATCTCATTCTATCTTACTAATAAGTAACATAAGTTCAAAAATATTTATTGATTTTTAAAGACATTTCAGTGAATTTGGCAGGGAAGGAGGCCCGTATGACGAGGAATTATCCTCCTTCTGTGCGTCACCTCTTCCGTACACTGAGGGTAGGCAATGCATCTGCGATTGCAGATGTCTATGGGCAGCAGTCGCTTCGCTATATCAGCGAATCCAGGTGGCCACTTTCTCGTTTGCCACTTTTTAATAAAAAATACATCAATAAAATTAAATTTAAATCCTACATTTTCTTAAATATTTCTTAATTTATTTATTCTTGAAGTACTTATTTATGCAGACTAAAATTAATATTTAAAGTCCTTGGTAAAGTTCTTGATTTCAACAGATAATATTAGATGAGTTTTCTAATAATGAGATACAACTGTCTAAACAGAGACGAGATTTCATAAAATATTCCTCGAGATCGTTTGAATGAAAATAATCTAATATTCGAACTAAAAACAATGCCCTTCAAATTATGTACTCACTTTTCTTTAAAAAAAAACAGGCTGCCTGACTCAATGTAACCTCTATTACTTATTATTCTAAATTGCTTGCTGGCCGTGTATAATCTGAACTAAGATGCATACTTATATATTTTTTGTTCTGTCGTAACCCTGATTGACCAGGTAAGAAGTATCATCATAGTGTCAGTCTTTTCTAATCCACAGCTGGACATATTTTGCCCTTTCAAGATACCTTTTGGTTCTGTAACAGGTCTCATTCATATTCCGCCTTGCACCCGCACGATCTAATCAAGTCTTCTGGTTAATTCGAAGCTTCACTTTGAAGACTTATGCTCATGGCCTAGAAAACGCCAACGCCACCTATCAAGCAAACCAGTGCAAAGTATGTATAACTAAGATGAATTATTACCAAATTCGTGTCCAACTAATAGATTATGTTGGACGCTATTCTATTAGAATTATGTAGGTCGAAGTGGTGGGACGTAAATGGGACGTGCGGTGGTTTCAATAGAAATTAATGATATATAACCACAGCGCCCTGTTAGAGCAAACTCGATAAATTGACGGTTTTAAGTCCATTTAGATTGACTTCATTTAATTAAAAAAATATTAAATGTGAATATAGACTGGAAGCTAAGCTAAAACCGCTTTATTACGAAACGAGAATCAGCGTTATTACTGTTGTACTATCTACGTTTGGTACTGGTACATTCATAAAAGATATTCCAAAATACAGAATATCCTTGTTCCTGGTACTTCATAAGGTACATAATTTGGTTCTCTTCTTGGTTCTAATCTTATTTAGTTCTGAGTGTCCTACAGTATCGTATAATCGACGACTTATTGGTCCTCGTTTATTGCAGTATTTTATATTTTTTTTTTCGGAACATGAGGGCAAATGTAAAAATAACCTATTTATTGATAGTAAAATCTTAATCTCAATGTTTGATAAATAAATTAGTTAATTTGATAATGTTGTTAATAGTATTTTTAATTTCCTTTCACTGTGAAATTTAATATTATTTTCTAATAAGTCTCCTGCCATAGTTTTGGTATTGCAAAACTAAAACCCATTATTAATTAAGCTTAATTAAGCTTAGTTTTAAAAAAAATATTTCCTGAAACAAGCTTTTAATTGAATGCACTATTTTTTTACTATGAAAAATGATAAACAAATTGATCTAGGATCCTCGTATTAGGTGCAGCCTGTATCGCGAGGATCCAGCTCTGACACAAGAAAATATAGTTTTATGTTTAAAAAAATAATCGACTTCTAACAAAGTCATACAGATTATTGCTCGTTGAAACATATACTTTAGTAGGTATGTTAAAAGAGAATAAAAGGTAAGAGTTCAAGTACTAAACTCGCTCGTTCCGTACAAACAAAACCCTCGTGTCCCGTCGTGCGCTCAGCGTAACGAAGCAAAAGCGTGAATACTTCAAAAATGCAAAACGTCGCGACCCGGATATGAATATAGTTTATTAACCTAAATGTTATACTTCATTTTTAAAACGTTTCTAATGATAAGTCTACTTTTTATTCTACCTTTATAAAGGATGTTATGTGAGCGTTTAAATATATGTTTTATACAAATATATACAAATATTATAAAGAGTGAAACTTTGTATTTTTGTTTGTATTGAAATAACTTAAGAACTATTGGACCGATTTCAAAAATTCTTTCTACATTACGAGTAACATAGGCCATATTATTTAATTCCACGCGGACGAAGTAGCGTACAACAGCTAGTATTAAATATAGCAGCAATATTTTAAATGGCAAGAAAGTATTTTGTTCACTTTTAACAATATTATTTACTTATAAAAACGTTCCCTATTCCTATGTTTATTTTAATTAGCAGATTTTTTTTATTCTATTAACTTTAAAATCATCGCCAACAAAAGTTGACACTAAAATTCCTATATGTTTAAAAATACATTTATTTGGAAGTGGCCATTAAATGTGATCCAATCACATTTACTACAAACTTTTATTGTTCCCTTCACGTACTCCAATATTGTGTTCTATAGCTTCGTTCTGTTTATTGCTCAGTATTGGATTGAAGCCAAATTTTCTCTTCTTAAACATCTACAATAAAGATGGATGAGATTTCTTTGGAATTTAAATGTAAGAAAATATTGACAGTAATTTCCAGAGTTTCGTGTTAAAAATTATTTATGTTTGTTTTATAAATATGATAAATGTTGGATTAATCTGACAGTATTTTAAGAAATAAAAACTCGCTTTGCATCCTTTAAGCTGAAGCTTGCTTTAAAAAAACAGCATATCCGTGAAGATAGGATACAAAACATAAACTGCCGTAGTAAGAGACGTTAAGTGGTCACTAAGGGAGTTCCTTAGCGTAGATTTCCCATACTAAACCTACAGTAAAGGAAACCGCGACCACTCTAAGTGGGACAGAAACAATCGAGACCACCTCGTACCTAAAATATTTTGTACTAGCTGTTGCTCGCGACTTCGTCCGCGTGGAATTAAACAATATAGCCAATGTTACTCGGGCATAGTATAGCTTTCTATGAGTGAAAGAATTTTTGAAATCGGCCCAGTAGTTCTTGAGTTATTTCAATACATACAAAAATTCAAAAATACAAAGTTTCTCTCTTTAAGTATAGATTACTTTAAAACAAATGTTGTTAAATTGTACAAACTATGCTTTTCCACGCAATAAATAATTTATTTTTATTGAAGTAATTTGTGACGATAAATTTTTAAAGTTGCGCCATAAAATACTTTGAATTCCATTTGAATCGTACATCTAAAGTATATTGAGTTAATCGGCCACAAATCTTGAGATATCCTGCGCGGCCTGTTGGCTGCGAGCACTTGGGTCACAGCCATCAGATCACATTTTAAACTCCACTTTTACTAACTGATAGTGGATGTTTCTAATTAGGTGGAAAACATTTAAAAAATATAACCAGTTTTTTTCTTTACAGGCTTAAAATTTTTCAAAAAAGAAGTGTATATTTTTTGAATAATATAGTGTTCATATTACATGAAAAGTATTTTTCTTGTCTGCAATATTTTTGCATGTTTTTCTTTAAATTAAAGGCAATTAAACAATTAAGTTAATATTATAATTAAATTTTAATATAAAACCTTTGTCTTTAACAGTTTAAAGTGAAAACATCTTGAATTATTAAATTATTTCGAAGAAAATTCACCTTTAAATATTGTGCGAAGTGTACACCCTTGAAGGATCCATTTATTAACAATTCAAGGATTTTAAATAGGATCGAAAACGTGCCAAGTTAGCTTCTATGTGGTGCGACTTGACTTCGCTCATTTATTATTTACTCCCAACCTCTTTCAATAAGTCGTCTACAAAATTAGATCGTTTTAAAATAGACATTTTGTATTTAAAAAAAATTATTTTATTTTTGTATTAAATTCAATTTGAATTCTCAATACACATTATAAAATAATTCTTTTCAATATTATTTTACTCAATCGCAGCAAATATGTTTTATGTATGTTCTTTTAAATAAATAAAAAACAATGACCAAGCACACAACAGAACACTCAAACCGCTAAATGTACCAGGGGAGCATAAAGTAATATGAGTTCAGGAATAAAAGACGCTTATTCGCAGCACTTGGACCGTGAAGTTCCCGCGTCCCCAGTTCTCATGTGCGCTGGGACTCAAATATTATTGTACCGCTCTGAATATTTGCGGAACTCAGTATAATAGGAATTCGTGCAATATTATTTTCCTTTTCGAGATTCGTTCAGTGACATTTTCTGGTATCCTAATATTTTTTAATGAAAATGTTTTGATCCACCTTTGTAACATGTTTAAAATTCTACGTTAGATTAGAAAGATTGTGTTTACCTACTTTTCGAGGTCGTTTAAAAATAAAACTTTACGAATCAAACACTTAATAATTAAAACTTAGTTCTTCGCTTTAAAACTAAAGGAAGTAATAATGAACAGCATAATAGAAGTAATTGATACGTTTATTTAACAATATCAGAGCATCCCGGATCTAGAAATATGATATTGTAGGCCTTCAGAATATCGCATCGATTTTCATCTATCAATTTCCTTGTATTAAGTTTGTACCTCGGGCTTTTCTAGACAAATAGATGATGTATTTCACTGGTTTGGACAACATGCTAAATTAGTTGGAAAAACCATACAAATCAATGACTGTTTTTAAATATATGTACAAGAATTGCGTAGCGACGTATGATACGATTTACGTGATTATTTTTTTGTTTTATACAAAATAGCTGCCATTTGGTCCCATTTTATATAAAAATCTATTCAGTAGTTTTTGAGTTATTCCTAATAAAGATGAAAACAATAGGCCTTTTTTGCTTTCTCGGCTTAAGGAGTCTAAACTATAGGCCCTATGAAAAAATCGGTTTTACCTGATTGTAGCTCATTTAATATACTCATTTAAAGTCTGCGATGGTTTCTATGGTTTTCCCTCAATAACCCTTTTTTCATAAGATTTTTTTTATATTTAATCCTTCTTTCTACAGAATAAAATCTTTTGCTCGCCTCTACTAAATAAATAGTGAAGGTAAATAAATACGAATATTTTCCTTTTATTCATTTATTCGCCACAATTAAGAGCGAAACATCAAATGACAATTTATATTACATTTAAACTAACTTCATTCAGAGTCGGAGGGACTTTTTATTTACAAATAAATCTGAATTTAAAAATAAAATACTCTGGAAAAAACATAGTTTCTAGTCGGTTAAAGTACAGTCGCGTTCATTCACGGTGTTCAACTTTAAAGTGACGGCCATTTGACCTTCTCTTATGCCTTAACACTAAAGGTCAGCATTCAACATTAGTTAATAAGTACAATACAAATAACTGAGAATTGTTTTGTTACTTGTTTGTTACATCGATAACTCCTAACTTAAGTGTGTTAGATGCAACGAGATTATTTTGTTCCTGAATAACCACGAACTTAGTCGACTGTACTTGGAGGTGACGTGGAAGTTATGAAGAAAATCACATAGAGTCCCACCGTCTCTGATATTTAGTTTAAGACGACAATTATAATTTTGTAATTATTAACTTATAAACACATGTATCACAGAACAATTTGATAGTGCTAGAAATTGACCATACGCTTTAAAAGGTGGACGCACACAATACATTTGATAAAGTAAATGACGATACACGAAACTAAATACGATCATTAGAAAATTGGGAGATTAGATAACATATTTACTAACAGTGGTAGAGCCCGCTGTAACATCTTCGCACGAATTGTCCGGCTCGCCCGGTGACATACCACGACAACACAGAAGACAGGCGTCAAATGGAAACAATTCCGTGTTTCGTCTGATGAGTGTGGTGCTGAAGGCCTTATTTTAATCCACTTTCCCTTCCTATTCTTTTTTTATAAGGAAATTATGGGAAGGGTAAGTGGATTTTCCGGGGAGGGGACGCAGAGGAAAAGGAATTATCCTTTAGCTGTGGGTCTCCTCCTCTGAAGATTAAGGGTAGGCAACGCATCTGCAACTGCAGATGTCTATGGGCAGCGGTCGCTTCGCTATTTCATCAAATCCAGGTGGCCGCTTGATCGTTTGCCACTTAATAAAAAAAATACTAATTTTTACGTTTGTCAGTTAGTCTACACAAATATTTATGTATTTATTGTAAAGAGGACATTGAAAAATATAATTCATTGAAGGTACGAAAGTTAACCTAGCTGGAGTGTTCGCGTATTGAACTTGTAATCAGGGTAGTTAAGATAGTAACTGGACACTAAGCAAATGTTGGAAAAAATTAAAACTAATTATTTTTTTACAATTAATGACATCAATTCTCCCAATTTTCATACAAAACAACGTATGTTTTATAAAACTGCACATTATAATAGTTGACAATTTACTAACTAGGGTTTTTTAAAGTTATATACAATTATACATAAGATATTCGTATGTGTATACATAGAATTTTGGCACAAAAACAAAACTTTATGAGCACTTAAGCCCTCATCTTTGAATATAAATTTTATTACAATTAAATTACTGCAAATACAAAAACGGATTTTTCTCAAATAATAAAAAAACATCGTACGCGCTTATTTTATATTCAGTGCTTTTTAAAACTAGATAATTTATTAAATAATTATAAATTAGCTATTTAATATATTAGAAATACATGAATTACAAAACAGAAATATGTAAAAATAAAATAAAATAAATTTTCGTTTGTCGTTTTAACAATAATGGTGCAATACCTCTTGTGCTTTTAAGTTAAATGAGTTACAATTATAAATTAAATAAAAAATAATATTTCAATTATGATATTTTTTCTGACATAAGTAGTTTTTTGCAATATTTGGACTAGTAGAAAAAAAATGTTTTTTTTCTTGCAGTCAAGGAATGTTTTCCTGGAACATTTGATGTGTCTCAAGTTATACCGTTTTCACGGTAAACACTTGCACAAAAACATTTTTAAAAACACAAGATAATATGTTTTTGTACTATTCTTACCGCAGTAAACGACTACTGGCGGGCTACCCAAAGTACTTTTCCATTGGCGATATCGCTGATGGAATCGACAAAAACTGTATGAAACTGACATTGACATTCGATAAGTCATGTGATAGCGAACGTCATTATCAATTTCATACATTTCTGACGTTCGCTACAGAATCGTACCAAATGTACTCTGAGTAACCCCCCTGTTAGATTAATTTGTTCTATATCCTGGATACAATTTGGATTTGTCACATAATTTATAAGCATAGTGAACCGTAGGCGTTTTGCCAATTCAGCTATTCGCCAGATACGGACGATTTATTGACATTTCTATTGTCTCCTTAACCATTCTCAATATACGATGAAATTAATCTGACGCATTCATAAGATAAATACTTTATTAATTATGATATCACTTTTAAATTGTTAAAACTTTCGTGTGACAGTTTGGATTTCATCTGGATAAAAACTCAAAATGGATAAATACTCATAATTTCTATCTTTTCGGCGTAATTTTTACCAAAAACGTGAATAAAAACTATCTGTCATTTCATAAATGTTATTTAACATAAAAATGTTTTTTTTTATGAATAAACGAGATTGGAATAAAAGAATAACAAAAATTAAATTTCATCTAACATGCTTTGTTAATTAATTTAATGATGAAAACAACTTTTGAATGCAAAATTATTAGGTACTTCCGCGTATGTATAGGTCTACCAGGATCTGATGGCAAAAAGAGAAAAAAGAATTGACCCTAGCAATACTTAGGAAATTGGAGTAAAACGTTTCGATACTTTTTTTCCTAATCATACGGGTTTTTATCCGTTTCGGATAAAAACTCGAGTTGTCAGCCCATCAATAATTATCATACTAACTAATGTTACCTCTTTTGAATTTAGTTTTGTATAAAAGAATATTTTTTTTTAGAATTCTATTTTTGAAATCTTTAAGAAATGACATACGCCTTCTAGAGATTAGAAAGCTGTCCTACAATGTGAATTATTCTTGTAATATAAAATAAACGAGTTTTATTAAGAATATACCCGAGTATCTTTTACGCAAGAGTCCTCTCCTACAGTACCGACTAGTTTCGGACTCTTCGGGAGTCCATCTTCAAGGCGAGTACTAGTTAATCGATGCTCGCGGTCGCGGCGCATCTCGCATTGTGCGAGTATATCACTTTTTTTTTGTTTGTTTAAAACTTTAAGATTTTTCATGTACCAGTAGAGAACAAAAGCAAACATGGTTTTTTTATTTCTTTTTTTTGCGCACATAAAATTATCTATTCGTGGATTACTTATTTGGAAAGTATTAATTTGATTCGGTATCACACAGAAGAGCAAAAAGAAAAAAAAGACTTCTCTTCGAATGTTTAGTGCCTTCCATTGTAGTGAAAAACTTAATATTTAATATTTTTTTAATAGTTTTGCTTAAC
>QDHC01000411.1:13860-27187 GCA_013186455.1 Papilio dardanus tibullus | reverse complement strand
GTATTTTTATGAGACAAATATATAAAAAAGGATATAATTTAAATCTATATCTATATCTATACTAATATTATAGAGAGAGAAATTTTGTATTTTTGTATGTTTGTTTGTATTGAAATAACTCAAGAACTACTGGACCGATTTCAAAAATTCTTTCACCATTAAAAAGCTATATTATCGCAGAGTAGCATAGGCTATATTATTTAATTCCACGAGGACGAAGTCGCGCACAACAGCTAGTTAAAAATATAAAAGTAAAAAATTCCAAGCAAACTTTAAAAGACAAAAGTTGGACCTTATCACGCCCTACCCTCATTTCTACCTCACAGATGCCGGCTTATAATATAATTTGAGCCGCAAACAGACGCCTTTGTGCTACAATAGGACACTAATAGCCCATTATTTAACTTTATAGTTCGTAATAAGCCCCGACGAAGCCTGCGAGATCTAGCAAGTGCTAAACTGAAGCCTATTCTGGCACACACATTTCTTCTTACAAAAAATAACTTTAATGTGCACTTTACTTGCGTATTCCGTATAAAATTTTTCCATTTAATTTTTATTTATACTACTCTAGCTGCACGCCTTCCCCTCCTTCCTTCCTGGATTAATGGTAGGCAACGTATCTGCAATTGCAGATGTCTATGGCCAGGGGTCGGTTCGGACTTTCCAGCGAATCCTGGTGGCCACTTGCTCATTTGCCACTTGGTATAAAAAAAACACAATTTTAAAATACAGTCCTTCAAGAAGCGAGCCTATCTATTTCTTAAAGGCCGGCAACGCTTGCGGTTCTTTGAGTGTTGCAAAAGTCCATGGGCGACTAAGATCACCTCGGTGCTCCAGCCGCTCGTTTGCCCCACTTCTCTTATAAAAAGAAATTGATGTGTCAAACTCTATTTATTTAAATTAAATTCATTAAAATTGTTATTAAAATCTTATTAACATTATAAATGCGAAGTTTACAATGTATGGATGGATGAAAGTCTGTTTGAATCTATCGGTCTATCTGATCTTGGTGATATCTTGCACAGATGTAGTAATACAGTGTGGAAGAACACATAAGCTTATACTATGTTTTTTTTAGTTCCGCGTGGACGGAGACACGGGCGACAGCTAGTATCAATAGACTCCGTATCGTATTGTACGATGATGTAATAGGAAGTCTTAATCAAAGTCCTATCCTGGACACGATAGAAATTAATAAACGTTCACACAATGTGGGTGTAAACGTTTATCTTATTTGAACGAATAACAATTTACAAAATTTCTGTCTTATATTTTTTGTATTAAAGTATGGCAAACGAGTTAGGCAACTTGGATTCGCGGAAATAGCGAAGCGACCGTTGCCCCAAGCACGTACACAAGGGAGGATAGTTGGTATTTATCCCCCCTTCAAATCTGACTACAGTATAACGATTAGCGATTGTACTTAGACGTGTTTGTTTCAATGAACCAAAAGTTTGCATACGTGCTTGCGCTGCCCATAAATATCTGTAATTACAGATGCGTTGTCATTCAACGAAGGAGATGCTAAGACAGACCCTTTCCTAGTCTGTTCTCTTACATGTTATTGAGAGCTCTACCGCTGTTTAATTATGGGATTCTCTCATTCTTAATGAAAAACTAAAAAGACTATTTACCGACAAAGTTGATGTAATTTTAAAGAAAGATGAAAATGTAACCAATCGTGATAATCGTCTATGTACGTAAATACATTAGTCCCAAAAGAATTGAACAGGGTGTGCCCGGCTCGCGTCAAACAGTTTTCTGTTCTACTCTACCTACCTCTCCAGATTATTGGCGTGAGTGGATACATATTTTTACTGAAATTTAATAAATAATAAAAATTTATTTATATTTCAGGAGATATTTAACATCATGAATATTTTACTTTGGTTAAATACGATTAAATTTAACTAGCTCGGAGTAAAATCATTTTAAACCTAAAATAAATATGCCGAATATTATCGTCATTGCTAATGATACTCGTAACTTATTTAAAAAAGCCCTAAAAATATTTAACATAGAAAAAAATTACAGGTTTCATGATGATAATATTATTTAATGTAATATTAATTTCCAACGTTTCAGGTACGCCTCGCCGTGTCGACGAGTTAACACTTGAAATGCTGGTAAGCAATATTTTACGTTAAATATGATTTAAACGTTAAACGTTGAAAAAATAAAAAAAATAATAAAAATTAATTATGTGTAAATAAATATCCATAAAAATAATTAGTTAATTATTAAATATTGTCATTTCTTACCTATAAATAGGCCAAAAACTAGAAGAACGTTCATTTTGAAGAATTAAACATCTACAGCATCTCAAATACAAATTCATCCAAACGGTTCACATTATCTATTTAATTTCGTCCATTATAATAAAAATAAATTACACACAATTATCAACACTTTCACATTAAATTCATTTATAAAACGAAAACTTTTAAAACTACAAAATCACTTGAGAAAAGTTGTTAGAGACAATCCCGATGCCCGAACGAGGTTGGAACGGCGATGCGACCGCGTTGCCTTTCATTCCCCGCTGGAGCTACGAACCTACTGCGGGACGGCTTCCAGAGGCAATCCTCCCTCTCTCAACCCCCGCCCCTCGTGCGCCCTTATCGCGATCCCGTAATTAGATAAATGTCATTGCTGTTGTCTCTGAGTTTTTTTCCCTTGCTCCAAGAATTTCGGCGACCGAGGTAATATACTGGAGTTGTAGAGACGCTCATTTGCGAGAATGATATTTGTGTTTGCGCTCATTTTTACATGATTCGATGTATGTGTGAGAGGGAAAGGACCATATTCTTTGTGTGTGAAAATATGTTGAGCTTCATTGTCCTTGCTTTATGAGATTTCCACCTTCCTTTGCTCGTTTCCCGCAGTTGTGATTTGATTTTTTTTTATTTTCTCAGTTCTTATATAAGTGGCTTGTGAATGAAGTAATAATTTAGTCGGTTGTGTTTTGAACGTTCGCTTTTACCGTACTTTGAGAAATTGTTTATTAAATCTTTACAAATATACGTGAATGGCAATTGTATTTTAAACTATTCTTGGTTCCTTCATAAGGATATATTCGTGTAATCACCCTATCGCACCCAGAACTGTATAGGGAGACATAAATAAAAGTTCTTGTGTATTTCCTTGTTGTACGAGGGTCGCCGTATTTCAAAATTCTAACTCTATTCGTTGCTATCTACGCCCATTAATTATATAACGGACTCGATATGCCCCAATTAAACTGCTACGGACGTTTTATGCGGTCTCCTTGTCTATATGATTATTGTAGTTACTATATCAGATATCATAGTCCAGTAAAACAACATAAAATGAGGAACTTAACATTACAAGTTAAAGGTATATAGTTTGAAAATTAAAACATTTTTTTATTCTACGTAGCTTGCTACGTAGATACGACGTAGCAATACTTTTCGTAGCTTTAACCTTACCGTGTTATAGCCATGTTTTTTATTATAATTTAATATTAAATGTTAATTAATTTGATATTTAATAACAAAACATTCCAAAATACTAGTAAAATAAAAGGAGAGTTATGATTTGTTGGTATTCAACTACTAAATTTCGATTTCGGTCATGAATGAAAAATAGTTCTCCACGTTTCCTGGGATTATCATAAAAAGGCAGTTATATAGAACATAAAACTGTGTTACGTTATATAAAAATTGTCAAAAGATTTCGATAACGGGAATATTCTTTTACAAAAGTGAAATATTGCATACCATTTTCAGCTTGCCTTTTGAAATATATTTCGTAAGTTCCGAGTGTTAGTAAAACTTTAAATACTTTGATACTAAGAACGAGTATAATGTACAATAAATTGCGGTGTTAGATATAATAAGAACTCTTTTGTAACTATAAAAAATATATAATAGAAATACAAAATACATAAAAGTCATTAGCAATATGTCCAATAGAAAAAAGTAGGTAAATAATTTGTTGTAAAATATGTTAAAATTAAATATGCTATGCAAAATAAACAGGCGTTGATGATTTTTTGTCAGTCATATTATGTTAACTGTAATCGTGGGTTTTCTCTATCGAAAAATTAATATATCATACACATTAAATTTTTTATATAAAATACAGCTTTAAAAAATTGAATAAAAAATATTTAGCAGCTTTTAGGACTTACTTAACGACAACTTTAATTTTTTTTGTTGTAAAACTTTTTTTTAAATAATATTTTAAGGCTCAGTTTATGAGGAGGCGGAACCTTTTTTCAATACAATGTCGATTAGTCCCTGCAGGAGACAAGGGGAGACAAGGCA
This sequence comes from Papilio dardanus tibullus, assembly GCA_013186455.1. Lineage (NCBI taxonomy): Eukaryota > Metazoa > Arthropoda > Insecta > Lepidoptera > Papilionidae > Papilio > Papilio dardanus. The sequence continues at coordinate 22,895 of QDHC01000411.1, read as the reverse complement.
ACTGATCGTCTTTGTGCTTCTGTCACAAGATTTAACATTTTTATATAGATGACAATCTTTCAAAAGAAAAAGGTTTTATGAAAATCTAACTTACCCGATGTCTTCATTACACCGAGTTCGCGCAAAAAATGGAGATTTTTGTATCGGCGTAAGGCTGTTTTTTGCGTGACATCGGTCTAATAAAGCCTTAGTGTTACTGTATTATAAAATCACTCAATTGGAAGTAAGGATTTTTAAACGGAAGATTCTAGATATATAAAATGTTAAGGTATGAAACAAAAAACGTAGCATTTAGTTTACTACTAGTGAGACATTTTTAACAATTTTATTTAAATAAGCGCAACATTTTTGCGTTTCCTTCTTTTCTTACTGTTAAATTGTTATCTTGTAAAAAATGTTCAAGCAATAATTTAAAGGTCGTATCTGTGGTTCCTCTGGTATTGCAGATGTCCATGGGTGTCGTTCATCACCTCCGTATTCCCGCTGCTCGTTTGCCCCCTTTTCTTATAAAAAAATATGTATATCTTCATTTGCCACGGTTATAAACAGAAATTAATTTAAGCCAGTTTCTTTACTACATCACCATTAAATAAAGACTGATATTTTGTTTTCAGACACCAGATTCTATTTAAAATATATCAAATGTCTTTTCGCAATAGCTCTCACAGTTCCAAAGTCATCGTGCCAATAGCTTTATGGCTTTTTCAAATAGCTCGGCGCAGATAAGACACTCTCGGGGGCAATTCGCGCCACTCGCTTTTAACTTGCTTTCTAAATGCACTTACACTTTAACTACTCTACTATTATATACCATTTTCAATCTGGCATTTGACTTCTAGGTTAGACAGTTCAATATTTTTTGTCGTAAACCTCTTTTAGGAAATCAACATTATCCCAGGCATATTTCTTTTATTTATAATGTGACAAACGAGCAAGCGACACCTTGGATTTGCTTAAATAGCGAAGCGACCGCTGTCGAAGACATCTGCAATTGCAGATGCTGCCCCTAAACTACGGAAGAGGAGACGCACATCAAGAAGATAGTTCCTCTTATGCGATCCCTCTCCGCGAAATCCACATCCCCTTCCCATCAATTCCGTATAAGAAAAGGATAGGAAGGGAAAGTGGACTAAAATTAGTCCTGCGGCACCACACTCGTCAGACGAAACACGAAATAGCTTCCATTTGACGCCTGTCTTCTGTATAGTCTTGGTATTTCACCGGGCGAGTCGTAAAATTCGTGCGAATATGTTAAAGCGGACTCTACCACTGTCGAGTACTCTATTGCCTTACTATCTACTCTTTCGCATACTTCGTTTCAGAAATCAATGATATAACCCCATCATTTTGCTATTCTCTAACGATTTATTTACATTTGAATCTGTCTCTTATTTGCTGTAAAGTAAGTATAAGAAGAGATATTTACCGACGCTCTTACGGTGAAGGAAAACATCGTGATGCAACCTGCACATATCGGCGAAGAAATTCAAAGATATGTGTGAAGTCAGCCAACCCGCACTTGGCCAGCGTGGTTGACTATGGCCTAGGCACCCCTTAGGGGGTAGGCTCCGTGCCCCTCGGTGGGGACGTATAGTGAGCTGGTGATGATGATGAAGTATAAGAAAAAAAATTGCTTCGAAACTAATTATTTCACACCATATTACTTCACCATTTGTTCAAATAGCAAATAATAACATAATATTCTACAAGTTAGCATAAAATTACGTTTCAATTACATTTATGTGCCAAAATATTTTTAAATCGCCTCTATTAGTCAATATTAATACGGCAATTTAAAGCTCACAAACACGTCCATTGACAGAATATTTGGCACACTTAACTAATTTTACGAACCGCGAAATTGCTCCATAAATATCGTATAACATTTATATTATACGCTTATAATTTAATTAGCAACTACATTATCTTAATAGAGAAGCCAACTGGATTCTGCGTCAATATTATTAAGTTTAAATAAAATAATCATGAGTAGAATAAAGTAGAATAAACCAAAAAAAGAAAGATTAGAAAGTGAAGTAACAAGGGGTTACCCAAAGTGTTTTTCGATTGACTATATCGCTGATGGAATCGACAAAAATGTATGTATCTGATAATAACATTCGACAAGTCAAGTGCTTGTCACGTGTGAGGTATCGAACGTCACTGTCAGCTCCATGTATTTTTGACGTTTGCTATCGAATCGCTTTGTATCGAATGTACTTTGGGTAGCCCCCAGGGCATTACTCATAGTACATGCGTTACAAAGCGATCCTATAGTAAATGACAACGACGTTCGATATCACACGTGACAAGCACATGACTTATCGAATGGGTTAGTCAGTTTCATACAATCATGTCGATTCAATCAGCGATATCTCCAATCGAAAAATACTTTGGGTAGCTCCCCATATTCCGTGAGTCGTTTAAAAACAATAAACACATATTTGTGTATTCTTGTGCAAAAAGGACCTAAAATTTATCCGATTTGCTACATTCACTACTAAAGCACTATACTAGTGGCTCTATTCTGAAATAGTATCGCTTACTATCAATTAATTTCACATAAAGTTAGGTGACAAATATCCCTGTAATAACACGGTTTCATTGTTATGTAGATAGGAGCACGCTTCAGTTGGCCAGTTACGAAGCATTAGCATATATTTGCAATTGTATACTCTAATTAAGAAGTACTATAATTTCCGTATATTTCCACAATAATGCATGTGTTAACCGTACAAAGATTTGTTAATTGGTCTCTAGGGTCTGTTAGTGTAGATTTCTTATACTTAATCTACACAAAGGTAGACAAATTAACATCTTTATGTACAAGAGATTGTCTTATAATGTCTTAAAAATATCACCGTGTAGACGGAAATTTTAAAATCAACGCACAGCTAAAACTACTCGGTCTATAGACTTGAAATTTTGTATAGAGGTGACTGTTACTATATAAGTGTGCACTGAGAAAGTGTTTTAAGAAATTCGACCCCTAAAGGTCCGAAATGGCAGTCCAAAGTTTGTATTCCAGAAACTTGAAATTTTCCTTAGGGTTTTCTATTACTTTTTCAAATTTATTTTCGAAGGTTTCACGCGGACGAAGCCGCGGGCGACCGCTAGTATTTTATAAGGTACGAATAAATGTATGTAAATATTTGATCAGGATTACATAACCAGTAGAAGGTTTGCAAAAGTTTTGCGTTGGAAAAGTAACACAGAGTCCAAAGCTAACACTATCTGAATCTTAATTCCTAGTACAAAAACATAGGGCAGAGTATAAGACGAATGATGAAAGTAAGGCTTAACATAAATCAGTTAAATTAATAAAAGTCCAGTGTAAGGGTAGGGAAGGGAAGGGAACGGACAGACCGCGGATTGCGGTGCAATAAGAGGACGGGATAAATGACGTCACGTTACTGAAATGAGCATTCAGGCCCCGCTATTATTTAACTTGGAACAAGAACAAATTTTACATCCCAGGAAGTGGAACATTTGTTTTTACTTTTTCAGTATAAAAAAGAACAAATAATTTAAGTTGGAAACTTATTGCCACAAGCAATTAAGTCGCTCCCATAGTGTAGATATAGTATGAAAAACCCACACTGAAAGGCACTATTACTGACTAATTAAAGGATTCTGAGTCGCAAGGTAACTTAAAAGCTAGGGATTTTTATTTAATTCTGTACGATCGAAGTCGCGGGAAAAAGCCTAGTATGTGTATAAAATACAATTTATTTATTATGAATTATATTACAAAGGGCCTTGCAGCCACGAATACGTGCTATATCTACACTACATACTATGCTATAGGTTTGCTATATGCGGTCGCAGAACACGTACGAACAAACAAACAATTTTAATACTTTACTAAAAGTAAACATACTGTATAATAGCGCTGTATAAATACAGGATGTACTTTTAATCTTTTTACATTACACAAATACGAAATCAATCAAATGGATATTTTAGGTAAGATTGGATTTGACGTACATATTACGTAGTTCATAATTATTTATACAGTCGTTATATTGCTACAGTTGGTATGTTTTTAAGTTAAAAAAGTTGTTTAACCCATTAAGTAAAATACGCAATATTAGCTGTTGTTCGCGATTTCATCCGCGTGGAATTAAATTTTATAGCCCATGTTACTCGGGGATAATGTAGCTTTCTAATGGTGAAAGAATTTTTGAATCGTCAAAGTAGTTCTTGAGTTATTTCAATACATACAATTCAAAAATACAAAGTTTCTCTCTTTATAATCTATATCTATACTTATATTATAATGAGAGAAACTTTGTATGTCTTGAAATAACTCAAGAAGTACTAGCCCTTTTTAAAAAAATCTTTTACCAAATATTATTATTTTATTCTACGCGGACGAAGTCGCGCACAATAGCTAGTATTAGTATAGAAATGCAGAGCGTTGTGTTAATTGAGGTCATCCAAACGGTATAACGTATTTTTGTTCATTTTTAAGAATGTCACCACGGCCTCCTGTCATGTTAGTCCAAATAAAGTGTGGTTAAAATGGGTTCTGACAACTTTAATTGCTTTTAACTCTGACCGCCCTAATAGCGAGTGGGAGTGGACATTAGTGAAGACAGGTTTTAGCGTTCTAATTTTGTTTATATTGCAGTCTCTATGCTATACTTATAAGGGAACTGTGAGGTGATTTTGGGCCACTGAGGAAGTGAAATTATCCCATGACTTAATGCTTTACTTTCTTTGTCGTACTATTTACAATAGTTTCGATTCTATGCGTGTTTTTTATATTCAATTTAAAAACCGGGATTGCCGGGGGAGGGGACGCATAGGAAGATCCTCTAGCTGGGCGTTTCCTCCTCCGTAGATTTAGGGTAGGCAACGCATCTGCAATTGCAGATGTCTATGGGCATTGGTCACTTTCGATTTTTCAGCGAATCCTGGTGACCTCTTGCTCATTTGCCACTTTGTATTATAAAAAAAAGTAAAGTAGCAGTGTCTTTGTATGTTTGTACTATTTTCATTTAAATAGTCTTTCATGAGACATTCCTTATCTTTCTTTCTTTTAAATTTTCGTCTGTAAATCGTTTTAAAATTAGATAATCTGTAATTTATCCTACGTCCGCTTTATCGGTAATGGTAAAATAATTAAATGCGTATTAAGGATTTTAAAAAACGATCCATTCGTTGGTTTCCGCAGTGTTTAATTTGTGGAGTGGTCCCTTTAAATCGAATTAGATAGGGAACGATGAAGCCGTTCGGATTCTTTGAGAGTCACCCTACCATCACTAAGGCGACTTAAATTTGTTTTTAATCATTAAAACTAAAATCTGTTAAAAGATAAAGGAGGAAACTTATGGTTGAATAAACTGGTCACTTAAATTACAGCTGGGAGCCCGAAATAATAAATGTATTATTTTATTTAATCGTGCAAAATACGCGCCCGTCGTAGAGTTACGGGAACATAGCATTTTATTTCATCATCATGTTTCAATAAATTAAAATATTATCACTACTCATATAATTTTGCTTAGTTAAGCATTAAGTACATATAGGTTCCTATTTGACCATATTCTTAGGTATTATTCCAATTTCAGATTAGATAATGGACATTTATAAACTATGTGATTTCTGTTACGAATTCTAATATTAAGGGACTAACATAAAAGTCTCTGAGTGTCGCCGTTCGTATAAATAAAAAAAGAATGACAAGCAATTTTTTCATTGAAAAACTTTTGTAATAACAAATATCTTTGTTTACATAGTTAGTTTGAAACGTTTAGTAGAAATTCATTCAAAGCCGTTGGCTGTGGTTCGCCCGGTCGTCATTCTGATAGCTTTTATTTCCGTCTGTCGCCGCCAGGTGGCGCACAAAGCCTCCGAACATAACACTTCGAGTGTAATGAACTTGCTATACATTGGTATATTTCACTAGATTATTCGAGAATTCCATTACTAATAGATATATCAATTTACATAATTATGGAATACTAGCGACCCGCTACTGTAATACTGATACTAAATACACCGCTATTTATACATATAAACCTTCTTTAACAATCACTCTATATATTGAAAAAAACCTCATCAAAATCCGTTGTGTAGTTTTAAAAATTTTAGCGTACATCCGAGCATAGGGATACAGGGACAAAGAAAGTGACTTTGTCTTATACTATGGAGTGATGATGTAATCAATATTATGTTTATTTTCTTACTTTAGAAAAAAATAATGCAGAAAACATAGTGTTTTGAGATCTATAGTGCATTTTTTTTATAAGAAAATGAGGCAAACGAGCAGCGGGAACACCGAGGTGATCAACGCCTTGCGTTATCTGCAATACCAGAGGAACCACAGATGCGTTGCCGGTCTTTAAGGAGATGATACGCTCGCTTCTTGAAGAACTCTAAGTTGTAACGGTTTTGGAATTTAATTAGTAGCATAATATTCTTATACATTAAATAGTCTTTCAATTGGAAATAAAACATTAAACGGCAATTGCTGTATTTGGGGCGTTGTAATAACAAGTTTTCTTATCAAATCTCATATTCAATTGTAATAGTTAAGACAATTGTTTTGTAACGGCTTCGTATGCTTTTGGGGAGGAATAAAAAAACTTTTGTTCGTATCCTAACTCGAAGCATACGAGAAAACTAACAATGAAATCGAAAAGCGGAAAACTTTGTTTCAAAAGGAAGTGTGAACGCTACGTAGAAACTCGTACGATGTATTTTATAGTGAGAAAAAGTAGTTTTAGTGAAATAGGTATCTTTTAAAGTATTGTTCGTATTGTTTAAATGTTTAATTAAAATCCACGTATAGTTTAACCCATGAATAAAAGTAAAGAATTCTTTGAAACCCCGAAAAAGTTTTAGCATATAGGGAAAATTAATACAAAACATGTTTTTATTTATTTTAAATAAATTTCAATGCCTGAAAAAGGTTCTAAGTATTACTGTCAAACCTGGATAAACGAGACCCAAATATGTGAGGAACCTCTTTAAGTAAGAGTCATTGTATAGTCCTGACGATCTTCCTCCATAAGCGAAAACCTCGGATTAAAGAGAAACCTCTGTCATATCGAGGTTCCTTTGACTCTCGCTTATCGAGGTCCGACTGCAAATTGTGTATACTATTTTAATACAAAATGTAACATCAGTAAGTATTGGGCGAAATAATATTTTGAGCTTGAAAAAATGATAACCTAAAAAAAAAAAATTAGAAAGATATAGGTTTAGTTATCTTATTAAAATCCGTTTCCATTAAGCACTGCCTGCTTTTAGTGTAGTCGCTTTTTTGACGTGCGCAACTCTTGCACTAAGTTACGCTTGAGTCGCTCGGTTAAGCGCTCAGGGGGGCTACCCAAAGTTTCTTTCGATTGGCGATATCGCTGATAGAAACGACAAAATTGTATAAAACTAACAATAACATTCGATAAGTCATGTGCTTGTACGTGTGAGATATCAAACATTGTCACTTCCAATTTTGTTGTTCGCTATCGAATCGCTTTGTAGCCTAGTAGCCTAGTGTAGTTGGAAATAGCCACTTATTATTCACATTGTGTGAGTGCGGTCACAGTATCTTGATACATTAACAAGGAACAATGCGGCGAAGGAAAATGAGGCGTCTCTCCGGAGATTAAACTGGTACCAACATTAACATAATTGGCTTTTAGTGAACTGTGGTATTGTCTTTACCAATATACCTCTTGGTTCTAATGTAAGGATATTTGCTGTGACGGTATTAATCACTTACTGTGTTCAAATAAGTTATTTTAAGACAAATTCAATAACTTTTTAACCGTATGTGTTAAGCTTTTTTATAGGAAACATGGTTGAATATGTCTATTCTTTGATTTTACGACTTCGTCTAAAGCCTTGCTGTTCGGACACGTTAAGGCCTTGTACGCAACAGCATAGTATTTAAGTCGAATTAACAAGTATCCGAACAAAGGATTCACTAATCTATTCTTCTAAAGTGTTGCTGTTAGGACACGTTTAGTTACAAAATTATTTGCTACTCGACTAAAATAATATCCTGGTGCGTTCAAAGCTTTATAGTCCATGTTACTTGTGAAAGATTTTTTTTAAATCAAGCCAGTAGTTTTTGAGTTACTACAATATATACAAATATATATAAATCTTTGTTAATATTGAAATAGATGAAATTGAGTAATAAAGTAGTTTACAACGGGCGTGTGTATCGTTTTGTAACGCAACGTATTCGGGTCCAACGGGCTGTGGGTCGAGGGCGTTGACACGTGAAATCCCATCGTCCGTTCCTGTTTATTAAATGCTCAAATGTTTTGTTGATATTGTTTTTTTACAAAGGAGGTGAACGGTGAAGTGGTCAACCTTATATTAAGTAATAAAATGATGATTTTTCTTATTTTTAAGGTGGTCAAGATTAATTGTAAACGAAGTTAAATTGTACACAAAATCATGTACAGAAACTACTAAAGTCAAACCTAAATAACCAAGAGTCTGAGGGACCGCGATATTTGTCTTACTTATAGAGGTTTGTCGCTTATCCAAGTCTCGCTTATTAAAGTTTGATTATATGTTCATGTTTGATACTGTTTCCATTGTTAGAATAATGTATAAAAACATATTATTTTGTTATTGGAAAACCAGTGTAAAAAAAAACTTAAATTTGAATATACAATAGTGGAATTTCCCGCTAAAAATATAGTAATTATCACATTTTTTAATAAAGTTAATTAATTTTGCGTACATTAATTAATCATTCTTAATAAACACTAATATTGTTACAAACATGTCTCGCACAATTTCATATTAATAATGGGATTTAAGCATCAAGTGGAGCATTGTCGGCCTTAGCGAAGTACGACGCCTAGGAGACAAGATTGAAGAATACGAAAAATTTATTCTATACTATAAAGGCGAAACACCAGGAAAACATGGAGTAGGATTTCTAATTGATAAACAAATTAAAGAAAACATAGATGAAATAATAGGAATAAATGAACGTATAGCAATATTAAACCTAACATTCGACAATGAGAGCTGGTCAATAATACAAATCTACTCTCCCACCG
>QDHC01000410.1:63807-85162 GCA_013186455.1 Papilio dardanus tibullus | reverse complement strand
TACTAAAAATTGCGTACAGATACCCCACATGACTCTAAGTATAATAAATATCATTGATTAGTTATCAATTTCAGAGACAATATAGGGTTCTTCAAGAAGCGAGAGTATCACCTCAAAGGCCGGCAAGGCATCAGTGGTTCCTCTAGCATTACAGATGTTAATAGGCGTCGTTGATCACCTCGGTGTTCCCGATGATCGTCCCCCCCTTTTCTTAAAATTTGTTATGGTTAATTCTCAGGCAGTGCTATTTTCTAAATTTTTAAGTAAATAACGGTATTCTTAAGTCGAACCTAATAAAGTCAATATCAACTTTTAAAATGATACTAGCGCCATCTGTTGGTAAGACTATACATCTTGTCAAAAACCGGCTATAGACGCACAGTTCGACTGCGCATTTAAAACTTTATGTTGAAGCAAATCTGAGAACTGTAAATTTCGACTGTGCAGCGCCAAATGACGTGTGTATAGTTAGAAAACTGTATGTCTGTAGCCGGTTTAAGGTCAAAATGGTGTAGAGTTTGAAAGTGGTTTTTCAAACACTTTTTTATTGTTGCTTAATCACTTCCGCGTGATTTGGCCCGAAGCGCATTAAAGCGTTGGGGTAAAGATAAAAGAGAAAAATGGGTTTTAAGGAAAAAGTAAATAAATTATTCATGTAAACATGTTAAAACTGAAGTTAACGTTTAAGATATCGTGTTTAACGTTGCAAATCAGGAGCTACTATTTTAAATATTAACATGCAATAATTGTAACTAATTTTTGCGTCATTATCGTCAATTTTATCTTAATAAATTGTTTAAGAAATTAACTGGATCGTGTGTTTACTAATTTATTTTTTTCCAGCATTTGATGTATTTCTCATTGAGTGCTTTTATTTCTAAGCCATTTAAATGACATCAAGGCGTAGAAATTGGGACAGACATAATTAAGTTGAGATCTTTCCTTGATTTTTATACTATAACTATGATCCTGTGAAACTCGATGTGCCATATTGTATTCTATCAAGTGGACTTTTGGCCATTTTCCCAAATATATTGCAAAGTTTAAATAACATTGTGTGTTCTATACACGTCTTGATTTTAATGAGCTCCGATATTCGAAGCACGATTCAGTTCAATCGTCTACCTTGCCTCGGTAACGGTAACTATCTTGAGTAATTGCAACCCCAAGACAAATACAATTACTACTCGAACATTTAGTTAGATAATTTATCTTGAGAGTGGCAGATCTATTAGGTAGTTAAAAATATTTAAAATGAATTTTTATCTGGCTCAGGGGTTTAGCTCTTGACTTGTAATCTGCACGTCCCGAGTTCGAATCCCGCCATCTACCAAATTGTGTTTTACGATATTCGAATTCTATTCTATTTACCTGACACTCTTACAGTGAAGGAAAACATCGTGATGCAATCTGCACATGTCGGCGAAGAAAATTCAAAGATATAAGTGAAGTCGACCAACCCGCACTGGGCCAGCGTGGTTGACTCAGTTACCTCCTTAGGGGGTAGACTTCGTACTCCTCGGTGGGGACGTATAGTTAGCTGGTGATGATTAAATTTGTTGAGTGCATAACTTTTCTTGAAAAAGTTATGCACTCAACAATTTTTTTTTATAAGAGAAGGGGGCAAACGAGCAGCCGATCAACTGAGTTAATTGTTCCGACGCCCACGGACATCTACAATGCCAGAGGAACCACAAATGTGTTGCCGGCCTTTGCCGTGCTTGTTATTTTGTTATAAACGTTTCTATTTTATTAGTTGTGTTTTGCTTGATGTTAAATAAAAACAAAAAGCGCGGCTTGATTGCTTCGGACGATTCTTAACCCGTCCGGAAGTTTTTTTTTATTCATTTGACAGCTTTAAGTAGGTAATTTATTCTATTGGTTGGTTAATAGAATAAATTATTTTATATTATTTATTAAAAGAAGATAAACTCTTCAAAATGTAGCATAAAATTTAATAAAATAAGGTATGAAGATAGCGTTTTTCTTCTCAAAAAAACAAGCTATGTCTCTAGGTATAAAATTTTTCGGCAAAAGATTTTGTTTAGGCTCGGCCATTACCAGTAATGAGGGTTGTTTGTGACGTCAATCTCGAAAGAGGGTAAATTTAAAAGCAACCCTCTTGTTTCTTGGTAAAAAAAAATCTAGCCTCATTTTCATGAAAAACTTCCATAATAACATCATTATGCGAAATTAAGAAAATAGTTTAATTTTTATTTACTGCTTGTTATTTCACAAATTACCTGGAAAACTCGTATAATAGTCAAATGAAGACTTTATGATGATTTTTATTACTTTACTACTTGTGTCCCGCAACTCCGTCCGCTCGGAATTGAAAAAAAAGATTGAGCAAAATTCATTTTACGTCTTTGGAAAATACATCGAGATGCGTTGAGCTGTTCAAGGGATTACCCAAAGCACTTTTCGATTGTCGATATCGCTGATGGAATTGACAAAAATGTATGAAACTGTCAATGACATTCGGTAAGACATGTGCTTATCACGTGTGAGATATCGAACTTCATTGTCAGTTCGCTTTGTAGCCCATGTACTTTGGATTACCTTCCTGGAGATACCTTCTAGTAAACATCCATATAAAATTTACTTTTTATAATATTAGTAAGTTTTTATTAATATTTCAAACATAGTATTTATTATAAGAATATTGTAAATGTAAAATTACAAAAGGATTTGCTCGAAGTCAGATTTACCTTTTACCTTTTCAAAGTAAGGAATTCCTCTTTATCAGCAAGTAACGTTCTTTCTTAGAATTATCACATCCCATTTTACCGAAGATAGTTTGGACCCTTTTCGAGTTAAGTGAATCGGAAATTTGATCTACTAAAGGTAACAAGGTTAGTTACTCGTGATTTTTACCTTTTTTTGTATATCCCAAGCGTTGATTTTCTTTTTAAAAATAATATTTTATTCCAATTGTTTAGGTTTTTTTTTGTGACTGAGTCGCCACAGTTTGCCTTGAGGTGGCATTTACAGCTACACCGCTAGGTGGCAGGGCGCTGATGGCGCATAACCTAAACCTAAAATAGCATAAATCTAAATTTTGTAAAGCTCTACTGAACTAAAATAGTCCAGTCCAAGGTTATCCAAAAGTGAATGCGCTACAAAGCGATTCGATAGCGAATATCAAAAATGTATGGAACAGACAACGACGTTCGATATCTCACAAGTGACAATAACATGACTTATCGGAGGTCATTGTCATTCATTTTAATCGATTCTATCGTCGCTATCGCCAATCGAAAAGTACTTTGGGTAGACCCTAAATTTTTTCGGTAGTTTTACATTACATTTGCCGACATAAAAAGTCGACCGAATATAACCTCTTTTCTCATAATTAAATTTTATGTCATAGTATTTACTAAAGTTTATTATTATAATTAATCGAGACAAATTTAAAACGCTAATTAAAAATTTATATCAATCATAAAACAAAAATAGTCTTTGTTAAAAATTGTTTCGATTTAAATTGTTTTAAATTATACAATAATAATGAAAAACGATAATTAACATTTTAATGTATGTTTTAGTTTATTCTATTGTTTATTTTAATTAAAAAAAAACACACACATTTTCCCAAACTTGGAAATTCTTTTCATGATACTGGCAAGATTTATCTTTTTTAATAATTTATTTCGCGGCACGCATTGTAACGTCAAATTACTATGGATCGCTCCCTCTATGTATAATATATCTTTGATAACAAGTTTATGTTTTTCCAGTAATCGTTTATTTAACAAAACCCTTTGCTGTTCCCTAAGGTAGCTTAAATAACAAAATCAAGTATGTACTTATTACTTGACTTTCACAATACGAAACCTGAATTATGTATAATAAACATGTTTAGGAAATGTCAAGTGTTTCTTATTTAATTTTTAATAAAGGATATGTCAAATAATTTACAAAGAAAATTATGTTATTTTGAGAAATTAATTTTTATACTGAGAATATAGACATTTCAAGTACTTAATTAAAGATAATCTTATTAGTAGTTCGACCCATAATGGGCTCCGTTTTCCGCAATTCCACGACTAGCGCGTATTTTGCGTGACATATCTTTGTATTTCTTCGCCGATATGTGGTTGCATCATGATGTTTTTCTTCACTATAAGAGCGAAGAGTAAATATGTACATATGAAAATCGAAAAACACATTGGTACATGGCGCGATTCGAATTCGGGACATGCAGCTTACAAGTCAAGAGCTTAACCCCTGAGCGAGCGGTTCTCTGATTGTGTTGGTAACACGTATCTCTATAAATGGTTACGTAATTGTTTGAAAAAGACAGTTTTTGCTTCGTTTCAATTTAAACGACCCCGTTGATGTTACTGATAGTTAATTCTATATGATTATTTTGAATCCTTGCCACAACTACCAACTGCTAATCAGTGCCAAAATACCGAGAATCGAAGCCACAAAATACCACGACTTGCAGCCTGATAGAGGTGATTTAGGGAGTTTATTTATTCTACATTTTCTACATAAAGAAATGAAGAACAACTTCAGCTTAAAGTTTCTAAAACAAAATTTAATCCAATCTTGTTTTTACTTACCTTTTGAAATAGAACTTTGTGCACGTGGTAAAAGAATTTCTATAATGGCAAAGTTACTTTTACACATATTGTAAGCTTTATTATTATGGTAACAAGGTTTAAAATCGTTTAATATAACTGCAGGTGTTAGTTTTGCTTGGTATTTCAACTCATGCATAGTGAACGCAGATTTCTAATACACTTTTCGCGGCTTATCAAATTGGATGCAAGATACAATGCAGCAACATATTTTGGATTCATGATTTTTCTTTTGTTAATATTTATTTTTGACTGACTTAAAGAAGGGTAATATGGCCGCCATGTACATAATTTAACGTCCAATCGGTTCAAGGATAGATTATCAAAATATAAAGGTATTGTTTGATACCTAGTATTAGATAAAAACAGATCCATTTTATCTTCTAGCGTTCACAGAATGTGTTGCCACATGTTTTATTCAAGTAAACGTTATTGCTCCCACTGACTATAAAACCTTCAATTGAACGGAACAAAACTCTTTTATATTCGAAGCTGCTTTTATACACAGTCTCTATGTAGTTGAAAAGTTTCATCTTAATCGTCATCCTTGGCTTTATCCTGCTTCCGTAACCAGCGCCAGATTTTTTCCGTCATCTTAAATGCTACTCAAAAGTCACCCCTTGGGGGTAGGCTACGCGTCCCTCGGTGGGGACATAAAGTGAGCTGGTGATATGTTACTCTCTTTTTGGCCACGTCACATTTCACGCAATCCATGCCCACTTCTACCAGTGTAGCCTTTCAAACTTTACTGTTTTCAGTATTATAACAAAATATTCTTAAACCAACAATAAATTTCAATTTTATTAAAGTATGTTACTCAGTATAAATTTAAAGCAACATACAAAATCGGAGCCTTCATTGGCTATGCAAAAATATCAATTTCCCGTTTGGCGGAAATTCAAAGTCGTGTTTTTCTTTTAGCTTTGAACAAAACCAATGGTTATTCATGAATACAAATTATCTGAAAATGAACACAGAGAAGATTCCTTCTGATTTTTTTTAATAATTATATGTCGCTTGATATACTAATAATTAATAATTGCAAGCTGAACCTTAAATTATATACTTCTTTTTTTAATTGTATTGAAAAATAAACATTATAGTCGATAAAAACCCTTACATACGCTACGTATGCAAATATAAATAAGCAAAAAATATTAGTGACCTATGCTTTACAAGAATCATGCAAATGGAGATACTAAAACTTCTCAATAAAACCGGGTAAGATTATCAAGAAACTGAACGAATTTCTCACAAATATTCCATCGTAATGTGTAACGTGAGATATCACAAAGCCAGTGATTGATTTTGTTGAGTTCTATTCAATATATGTTCAATACATTTACTGCCAATTCAAGTTCATCGATCGACAATGTTCAGTCAACTGGGCAGACAAAACTTACATTTACGACATCACAAAGTTACGTCGCCAAATACACAGTATACAAGGAAACAAATGGTCAAGAAGTCGGTTAAAAAGAGAGCCTATCTCTTTCTAAAAGACCAGCAACGTATTTGCTCTTTTTTGGCTCTTTCTCGTAATAAAAAACAAAGAAAATGTAGTATTCCTCTACTTCTTGGATCCATCAATCATTACTTTCTAGTTCATGTCACCATTTTTTTATATTATGAAGTGGCAAACGAGCAAGCGGCCACCAGAATTCGCTGAAATAGCGAAGCGACCGCTGCCCATCGACATCTACAACTGCAGATGCGTTTCTTACCCTTAATCAACGGAGGAGAAGACGCACAGAAAAAGGATTATTCCTCTTTCTGTGCGTCCCCTCCAATTAGTCCACTTTCCTTACCATAAAAAGATAGATAAGGAAAGTGGGCTAAAATTAGTCCTCCGGCACCACAACCATCAGACGTAACACGGAATTGCTTCTATTTGACGCGTGTCTTCTGTGTGGTCGTGGTATTTCACCAGGCGAGCTGGACAATCATGCGAAGATCTTAAAGCGGGCTCTACCACTGCAAAGAAATAGTCAATATTAACTTTTAGTTCCAATAGTAATTGTGTTAGTTTCTACAGCGTTAATAAGTTTTGTAACAAATACGATCGGGTTCCTTGTTTTCTGTTTTGTTAAGCTCACTTTGTTTTATTAGAAACGTTGTAACAAAGACTTATTCACGTAATAAAAGTTGCGATAATGTGTATTTAAGCGTTTAATTTGTACTACCATTTCTAAAATGGCTACAAAATATTATAATTTTATATACTTAAGCCGGCTAAAAACTTTTAGATTTAACAGGACAGGGCGTTACAAAGTACATGCGCTGCAAAGCAATTCTATAGCAAACATCAAAAATGTATAGAACTGACAATGACGTTCGATATCTCACACGACACGTGATAAGCACGTGACTTATCGAATGTCAATGTCAGTCTCATACATTGTTGTGGATTCCATCAGCGATATCTCTAATTGAAATATACTTTGGGTACCACCACACTCAAGTTCTAATTGACGGACGCACGTCAATTAGAACAAAACAGTCGAGCTATAATAGTTTTGCCTATACACGACAGTTTTAACTGCGCAGTCGACCTGTGCAGTTAAAACTCAAAGTTTGTAGCCGGCTTTAATGTATACATTATTCGCTTTCGTTTATATTTATTTGTTTTTATTTCAAATATCACAAATTAATTTACGTTTGATTTCAAAAGTTTTCCATTTGTCGAACGGTACCGTACTTCGAAGAATTTAGTTTTAATTTTATTCGTTTTAACTTTTAAAATTTTAGCGAAACGGATTTATGCTTTGCGCATACTAGGTTTTCTTTTTCTCTTACTTTGAAGCTTTTTACATATTCCCTTTAGCGAACCTAACATTGCAAGGAAATATGTGTAGTATTTTACTGAACCAAATTACTTAACCCAATTTTTTCAGTTTAATATAACATTTTTTTTTTATATTATAAAGTAGCAAATAAGCAAGCGGCCACCTGAATCCGCTGAAATAGCGAAGCGACCGCTGCCCATAGACATCTGCGATTGCAGATGCGTTGCCTACCCTCTACGGACGAGGAGACGCATAGAAAAAGGATTGTTCCTCTTTCTATGCGTTTTCTAACGATTTCCTCATTATTGTATACTAGCGACCCTCCCCGGCTTCGCACGGGTGCAAATCCGTATAATGCTGATACTAAATACTGCAGCGTTTGCAATGTAAGCGCTAAAAATGTGTTAATTTACTACATCATATTATATACTCTACTAAATTGTCAATGTATTTGACATGAAAACCTTTCTTATGGATCACTCTATCTATTAAAAAAACCGCATCAAAATCTGTTTCGTGGTTTCAAAGATTCAAGCATACATATATAGGGACAAACATAAAAAAACGTTATTGTTTTATACTATGTAAGGATATATTTCAAGTAGCAATTTCCATTACACATTTTAAATGATAATGGGAACGTAAAAACTCGTTTACGGGCAAAACCGTGACATTTTTATAGTCTTATTTAAAGGGTATTTACGTTAATTTCATTTTAGTTAAAATATATTTTCTAAGCTTAAGTGAATAGCACTTATAGTAGCGCAAAGGAAATATTAAATTAATTTGAAAAGAGTTCAAATTATATTTTGTACGCTGCGAGGTTTATTCAATACGCTAGCAACATAACGATTTTTTATGGCAACCTACTTCCTTTGGGGTACCAATCATTGCTGAAATTCGTAGAATAGATTTTTGTTTAGAGTATTTCTGAATTTTAACTTGTCATATCCCGTAGTTTTTCCTTTTGGTCACTTAAGTAATGTATTTTGGGTAAGCCCCTAGTGCGTACAAAGCTTTACTAAACACTAACCTCCTTAGTCCGAAAAAAAATTATAACTTCTTATATAATGTATAAAGTACTGCGATAAACGAGGACCAATAAGTCGTCGATTATACGATACTGGAGGACCTTAGGAACTACATATATAAGATAGACCAAATTATGTATCATAAGAAGTACCAGGAACAAGGATGTTCTGTATTTTGAAATACATTTCATGAATGTACTAGTACCAAACGTAGAAAGTACAACAGTAATAACGCTGATTCTCCCTTCAGTATAAAACGGTATAAGACCTTGAGTATGTGCTATACGGTTTATTTCAATCACATCTCGAGTTTTATCGAAAAAAAAAAAACTATTGAAAATGAATCCGTCGCCAGTAATCCATTATAGACTGGCTGAGATTGAATCCACAGTGGAGTCTGTACTTTTCTCAGTGGAAATCTGGCTTAAACCGGATGATACCGGTTCGTGGCGGACTTAAATCTGCTTCACATATCGAGCATTAACGCGATTCAAGTTTTAATTCGATTTACATAGTCGAATTTGGATAGCAAAATTACTTTTTCCTACTTGTAAATTGGAAGCTTAACTATTTGACCAAACCTTTCTATACTTAAAATATATTAATTTCAAGCTTAGATATTCTTAAAGGAATTAAAGATATTAAAAGATGAACTTTTTTTTAATATATTTTACGTAATTGTACATTGAAATAGATTAACATCCGTATTTCCAAATGTCACTTAAATATTTAAGAGCGTCTTACATATTAAACCTACGCTTAAACTCCAAATTCTACGGCGACATCGTTTAACAGCAATTAAATTTTGAGCGTGGCTTAAATTTGAGTGGTGTAACATTCGGCAGTAAGACACATGTTTTTGGAAAAGTAGTACCTATACCTAAGTAGTGAAAAGGGCCACATGATCAATCAATTAAATATAACTTTGTACAGTCAAACTTGTATAAGCGAGAAACCTCTATAAGTGAGAGTCATTTAATGGTCCAACGAGCTACCTCCATAAGTGAGAAAGTCGGATTAGAGAGATTGATAAGCGAGACGAATATCGCGATCCCTTGGACTGTCGGTTATCCAGATACGACTGTATTCAAGAATTTATTTTAATAGAATCAAATCAGTGAAGTATTAATTTAAAAGGCTTTAACAGATTAACAGAATATAAATGTAAGAATTATTATATTCTGAATTAAATAGAATCGGCGATTCTAAGGGAGTTGATACTTTAATGTAAAGCCTACTTAACGGAACAAATTGTTTTGGAATCGGATTAGAAGACTTTGAGCTTCGAAACAAAAGTAAGAAGAGTAATCTGATAAGAGGTTTTTGATACTTTTTGCTATGTTGCTAATTAATTAAACCAGTACAATCTAACATATTGTTCGTAACAAACTGGATTTTTACCACGATTACGGCGGTCGGAAAAAAGGTGGACAGATACGGCTACCTTTAACATTTTTCAACACTACCGCAACACTTCAGTCATCATGACCATGGCGCATGCAACTGTGCCGA
This sequence comes from Papilio dardanus tibullus, assembly GCA_013186455.1. Lineage (NCBI taxonomy): Eukaryota > Metazoa > Arthropoda > Insecta > Lepidoptera > Papilionidae > Papilio > Papilio dardanus. The sequence goes on along the minus strand of QDHC01000410.1, from coordinate 75,244 downwards.
AATATCGGGAGCTCAATCAGCTAATTCGTGGTAAGAATCCCGTTTCTTACGAACGATATATTAGTAAAAATCACGAAAGTTCAAAGTTACATTAGTACAAGCTAGATATACCACATTATCTAAAAACACATGAGATTAAATAAGCCTTCTACGCACCAGGAGAGTATTTTAGTCAAGTATCAAGTAATAAATAACCGAACAAAGGATTAACCGATCTACTCTACTAAAACGTTGCTATTCGGACACGTTATCCTGGTATAAGACTTTATAGACGTAGCGACTAAAACTACAATACAGCTAGTGTCAAATGAAAAGATATACTTTCTCTACAATTATGAGGTTTTTCATCTTTATTATAAAAAGTTGCATTAATCTTATTAAAATTAAACGCTTCCTTTGTTAAGGAATATAAATGATCGTAATTTTAATTAAATATTAATTTGCACGCATTATTAATATTCGTTTTAATTAATTCCTTGCTTTAACTTAATTAATTTTGTACACTCTTTCATCAGTACTTAAATTAATTTTGATATGAAAATACAAAGCAAAATATTGAATACTTCTTCCATAATATTATTTATTTTTATATTTCTGTGTAGGTCACAGATTAATTAAATACAGTCAAACCTGGATTAGCTAGAAACCTCTATAAGTGAGAGTCATTCTCTGGTTCCAACGAGCTACCTTCATAAGGTAGAAACTTAGAGAGAAGCGAGATAAATATCGCGGTGCCTTGGTCTCTGGCTTATACAGGTTCGACTGTATACAAACCACTTAATTATGTATATTTTCCTAAATCGTTAACTATTTGATTTTAATAAAAAATATACATTCAAAAACTTACTAACGTATGTCATTTTTTTAAAGTAAACAATTCGTAGAAGAAATCTCTTAGTCCCAAAAAAGTACTTTAACACTAATAAAAATAGACAGGCTTTTAAGGAACACAACACGTGCCTTTTATTTATTGTAAATCTATTACAGAAATAGAGTTCCAAATTCCGATACATTTTCACTTCCACATTATTATAGGAAAATAGAGTGTAGTACAGTTTCTTGAAAATATTTATATTAATCTACGTAGATAAAAAGTTTTTATCCCATCTAAACATGTTTTTGTTAAAACTATGACAGAACTCTCTTATGATACCAGGATTGGTTTGTGTAATAAAAATGTACATGAGTGGACTATCATTTGGCGATTTTTTATATGTCAAACATTTCTTTATATTAATAGCGACCCGCCCCGGCTTCGCACAGGTGCAATGCTGATACTAATAACACTACAAAAATGCGGAAAATGTATGAAATTAGTAACCTTTTGGCTGTGGTAGAGCCCGCTTTAAGATCTTCGCACGAATTGTCCGGCTCGCCCGGTGAAATACCACGACCACACAGAAGACAGGCGTGAAATGGAAGCAATTCCGTGTTTCGTCTGAAGAGTGTGGTGCCGGAGGACTAATTTTTAATCCGCTTTCCCTTCCTATCCTTTTCCTATAGGGAGGTGATGGGAAGAGGAAGTGGATTTTCCGGGGGAGGGGACGCATAGGGAGAGGAATTATCCTCTTGTTGTGTGTCTCTTCCTCCGGAGATTGTGGGTAGGCAACGCATCTGCAAATGTAAATGTCTATGGGCAGCGGTCGCTTCGCTATTTCAGCGAATTAAGGTGGCCGCTTGCTCGTTTGCCACTTTATAATATAAAAAAAAAAAAAATAACAATATTTTTTCACTATTTACTGGATGTTTTTATACATATAAACCTTCCTCTTCAATCACTCTATCTATTAAAATACCGCATCAAAATCCGTTGCGTAGTTATAAAGATTTAAGCATACATAGGGATATAGGGACAGAGAAAGCGACTTTGTTTTATACTATGTAATGATAAAAAGTATGCTCGACTTAAATATGCACATGGCTGGATCTTTTTGGGCAGTTTTACTCATATTTATAGTCAGATTAAAGTCGTCTTTACCCGCAATAAATAACAGACAAGATCTAGGAATTAAGGGAAGGAATATTTGCATATTAACGTAAGACTTCCTTTATGATTCTTATGTTCTGACTATACATTTAACTAGCGGTTGCCCGCGACTTCGTTCGCGTGGAACCTTTACAAAGTAAATTAAAAATGTAATACAAACCTATGCAACATTTCAAGCTTTTAGGAGTCCTTTCAAACCTTGGACCCTTATGGGTCGAATTTCTTAAAATCCTTTCTTAGTGCACCCCCTACGTAGTAACAGTAACCTCTATACAAAATTTCAAATCTCTAGACCCAGTAGTTTTGGCTGTGCATTGATTTTTCCGTCTACTCTTTTAAGATTACGTGCCCGAAGTATAATTACTGTAAGGAAAGACAGATATTTTCTGCAATATTATTTTTTTATCCGTTTTTTCTAGCTTTTTGTCACAGATCGAAGCGATTAATTGTGGACATTTTTTTATCTAAAAAGTGCTATAACTGTAAAAATTAGATTTACAATTTAAAATAAAATTACACTCAATATAAACCCTCAAGGCAAGGTTCCGATAAGTTGCAGTATTAAAATGCTTTTTGTCCTCTTAATTACTTAATAGATAAGCAAAACCTTTTCGAGTCGCATTAACAGTTAAATTTAAGTGGCCCAATCCTGATCGAATGGATATCGCCCGAGGTAACTTTTGTCCTTTATTTTTGCTGTTTTTGAAAATCTTTTTTCAAATAGCTTTTCGTGCTGTAATTTTTATCGATTTGTTATTTAAAAAATAATCTGACTAATTAATATTAAGAAATAGTTTCATCATCATCACAATCATCGTGATGATGATAGTTATAATATGAAGAATTTTTATGTTCCTGAATTAAATAAAAGTCACGGTTTCAGTTGGCGAGAATTTTAAGTATCCTGGGGGCACCCGTAAGTATCTTTTGTTTGACGATATCGCCGATGGAAGCGACAAAAATGTATGAAACTGACAATGACATTCGATTATGTGATTGTCACTTGTGAAATATCGAACGGCATTATCAGTTTTATACATTTTTAACGTTCGCTATAGAATCGCTTCGTAGATAATGACTTTGTGTAACCCCTAAGATGTATAGAAACAAATTCGTTTATTCTTTCTAGTATTAAATAATTAAGATCGTATATGATTTGTCTTTTTCTCCATGTTTATTCTATATATTCTATATAATTCGAATTCTATATACTTTCATTTGGATAAAGAAAGCTTATTTTTATTACATTTATAAAACAATATTGAATGTAGAGAGTTCGCTGAGAAGTGTTGAATAATGTAACGTACCGGAGTCTTTCCATTTCATAGAATACGTTTTACAGTAGTTCTGTGAGTTTCCATTGTTGAGTCACTTGTATGAAAACATATAGATTTTTATAGAGATCTTTTTAGAGCCAAACGAATATTGTTTAACTAAATGGCTAATAGATGGCGTTTAAAACAAGCTGATGAGTTGAAGTATTGCCGACCGTTATTTTTAGTTTTCAGAGATAAGCAATATATTAGTTTTCAAGTATGTAACGCCTAAAAAGAAACAATGGTAGAGCCCGCTTTAACATCTTCGCACGAATTGTCCGGCTCGCTCAGTGAAATACCACGATACACAAAGGCGACAAATGGAAGTAGTTTCGTGTTTCGTCCGATGAGTGTGGTGCAGGAGGCCTAATTTTAGTCCACTTTCCCTTTCTATCCTTTTCTTATTAGGAATTGATGGGAAGGGGAAGTGGGTATGGTGGGGGAGGGGACGTATAGACAGAGGAATTATCCTCTTGCTGTGCGTCTCCTCCTCCGTAGATTAAGGTTAGGCAACGCATCCTCAATTGCAGATGTCTATGCAGCGGTCGATTCGCTATTTCAACGAATCCAGGTGGCCGCTTGCTCGTTTGCCGTCCGTCCATTTCTTGGTCACGGTAGTGTGTGTTCTTATATGAATAGTAAAATATAGGCATCCTAGTTTATTTCGTGACCTAAAAAGTCGACAGGCTGATATCCTGGGCACGTCATAAATTTACTACAGTCGGCAGGTTTTTTTTTATTATTTATGACTATAACGAATACTTATTAAAAGATATATTGCAAATAGAATGTCCTAAAATGAGATATATTTGTTCCGAAGGAAATCCATGAGTGTTTAATGTCAGAAGATAAAACGGAAATGATAGAATAGAAGCCGATATACCTTTTTCTTATCTGATGAAAAACTTTCTATTTTCATATCATCACAAGCTAGGAATAGGTTTCTTATTAGAAATAACATTTTAAGAAATATACAGGCGTATTGAGAACCTCCTCATTTTGGTAAGTTAGTTAAAAATAACTTTTTCTCTTTTTTTATGTTAAAAAGTGGCAAAGGAGCAAGCGGCCACCTTGATTTATTGAAATAGCGAAGCGACCGCTGCCCATAGACATCTACAATTGCAGATGCATTGCCAACCCTTAATCTACGGACGAGGAGACGTATATCAAGAGGATGATTCCCCTCCCTATACATCCCCTCCCCCGCCAAATCCACTTTCCTTTCCCATGATTTCCTTATAAGAAAAGGATAGGAAGGGAAAGTGGACTAAAATTAGGCCTCAGGCACCACACTCATCAGACGAAACAAGAAATTGCTTCCATTTGACGCCTGTCTTCTGTGAGGTCGTGGTAATTCATCGGGCGAGCCGGACCATTCGTGCGAACATGTTAAAGGGGCTCTACTATTGTTAAACTCTTAACAATCAGTTTAATAAATCTATACTAATATTATTTATTTATTTATTTATTTAATTGTAAGAGAACCAACAGCTATAAATTACAGAGTAGACATAACATTAAACAACAAACATTAGCCAATAACAGGTCCCCACTAATAGAAACACTACACAAAATAACATTACGCGAATACCAAAATAGAAACAAGAAGTAAAACAGAACACAGAAAAGGTAGATTAATTAAAAAGAGAATCTTGATTTAGTTAAGTTACAGTTTGTTTTTACCGAAAAAGCTACTATAAAAGGCCCGCCTTACAGCGCCAGTCGTTGAAACAAAGACATCCAGATTGGAACTTTTACATTGATTATTAACAAAGAAACCGGCTCGCCACATAAATGAATTTTGACGATAATTGGAGGATGCTAAAGAAAGATGGATAGGAGTGTGGTTGCGTGCCGACTTCCTTGGTACATTGAATGATATTTTTGTGAGGAGAGAGGGACAGTCGATACTGCCGTTTATAATGTTTAACATGAAGGTTATGTCTGCTACTTCGCGACGAACAACAAGAGGTAGAATGTGGAATTTGTCACAGAGATTTAGATATTCTTGTGGATGATACTTATAATTTAGCCGGAAGCATAAGTACTTAATGAACTTTTTCTGAATATTTTCGATCCGAGAGATGTATACGTTGTATCGCGGGTTCCAAACTTGGCTCGCGTATTCTAGTATGCTGCGTACATAAGTACAGTATAATATTTTAAAAGTTTTAACATCCTTGAAGCTATGTGATGTACGCATTACGAATCCCAGTGCTTTATATGCCTTCGACACAACCGTCTCAATATGGCCATCGAAGACCATTCTATGGTCGTGAACAACGCCCAAGTCTCTGACCCGGAGACATCTCGGCAACTTTGCCTGATCGATTGTGTAGTCGAATAATATTGGGTTGACTTTCCTACCGTATGTTACTACCGAGCACTTAGCTGTATTTATATATAATTTATTTTGGATGCAGTAGTCGTTAAGGCGGTTTAAGTCTGACTGTAGCGCGACGGCGTCAGTTGTTGAGGAAACACAAGTAAATATTTTCATATCGTCTGCGAAGCAAAGTAGCTGAGAGTGAAGAAAGCATTTGTCGATATCGTTGACAAAGATTAGGAACAATAGGGGTCCGAGCAGTGTACCCTGCGCTAAGCCACTAGGCAGTGGAATCCAGCTGGATACATAATTATTTATGACGACGGCCTGCGAGCGATTAGATATGTACGACTCGAACCATCTGAGGAGGTCTCCTCGTATACCTATCGATTGCAATTTGTACAACAACATTTCATGGTCTATCCGATCGAAGCATTTGCTGTAATCTGTATATACGACATCGACTTGCTTGCCTTTGTCCATCGCTTCAGTTATGAAGTCGTTGAGTATAACGAGATTGGAAACGGTGGACCGACCTCGAAGGAAACCGTGTTGGGCGCTGCTAAGTGAGTGTTTTAACGCCGGGTATAACTGATTGTATATAATCTTTTCGAGTACTTTAGCAAGTATACATAACTTTGAAACTGGCCTATATTTGGTCACATCGGTCCTCGAACCATTTTTATGAATCGGTGTAACAAACGCACGTTTCCATATTAGAGGGACGGTACATTTAATTAATGATTTTTTGAATAGGAGGGTCACCGGGACAGACAAAGTTTCGGCACAATTCACGAGAAATGTAGAGGGCAACTGGTCCGGACCGGCGGATTTAGTAATGTCTAAAGATTTTAGATATTTCTTTACTTCAGCCTGTCGGATGTCGATAGACCCGATATCGGACAGCGGTTCAAACGCGATGTTTTGGCGACGTGAGTCGGGACATGACTGTGAAGTGTGAGTGTATGTTGTCTTGAAGTAGTCAGAAAATAAGTTGCACATTTCAACACCGTCCGAAGCCACTAGGTCGCCGTACTTGCCCGACCCGGGGAATCCTGTTTGAGTCTTTTTAGATTTGACGTAAGTCCAGAAATATTTTGGGTTATTTTTAATGGACTCCTCAACAGATTTAATATAATTATAAAGAGAGATATATATTTTGATATATTAAAATAAGTCAAGAACTATTGGGCCGATTCCATAAATTCTTTCACCGTTAGAAAGCTACATAATCCCCGAGTAATTTAGGCTATATTTTTAATTCCATCAAAACGAAGTCGCAAACTACAGCTAGTAAATGATAAAAATAATAAACTAATCAGTTTCAAATAAATCACTTAAAATAATTTAAAAATTCCTTTGTCAAGTTCCGTTTTAAACTATTGAATACCGCGGAATGCTCAACGGAATTCTCCTTATTGGTTCCAAGCGCACAGTAAACACTGGGGACAACTAAAACTTCAATAGTAATACTAAAGCTAGAGAGAATACAAACACTATAAAGGAAACCAATACAATACTGTGGTTATTTATTTTAATTTTATACCGTCTTTGTTCCTTACAGTTTGAAAAGAAAATAGTCGCCAGTATTCTATAAAAGTTACAATAAATCAAATCTTTGATAAGAAATAAAATATGAATTTATACAGAAGTTATAGTACTAACTTTTACCCATAACTCCGTTCGCGTGGTATTAAAAATAAACTTAACAAGCCGCCTGTGTTTTACCAGATTGTTTTTTTTTTAGAAGAGAAGGGGGCAAACGAGAGACTGGGTCACTGAATAGACCATGGGTGTAGAAGATCACCTCAGTGACAGTGTATATGTATCTGTATGTTTAGCAATTGTAGAGATACCTTCAAACATCCACGTAGCCAAACTTTCGCCTTTAGTATGATTTTGAAATTTACGAATTATCTATACAAACTCCATTACCTATTTTTAACAATATTTTGAGGAGTAGAAAAGATCTTAAACAATTTTAGTTATTGCAATAATTTGTTTTCACTACTTAGACACTTCTATAAAAAACAATTCATTTTATTGTAAACTAGCGACCCAAGACTTCGCACGGGTTCAAATCGGTATAATGCTGATACTAAATACTGCAGCGTTTGCAATGAAAGCGCTAAAAATGTGTTAATTTACGACATCATATTAAAAACCTTTAAATTATCAGTATTACTCTACTATATTGTGATGAAAACCTTCCTTATGAATCACTATATCTAATAAAACCGCATCAAAATCCGTTGCGTAGTTTTAAAGATTCAAGCATATATATAGACAAACATAAAAACGCGTTATTGTTTTATACCATGTAAGGATTAGGATAAGGAAAAACAAAGATAAATAAAAGGTTTTTTCTCAGGCTTTGCTATAATAAAAACTCAATCAATTATTATGTCATTGGAACATATTTCTGGAACTAGTTGGTGATAGTCTATGTAGGTCTTTTGCAATGCGTATGACAAAGCGAAATAAACAAGTTGTGTTTCGAAGTGGAACGCGCTGCGGTTGCGACTTTGTTTATAATATTCCATACCCTTTGTTACGTTTTCTTTGATGTTCCGTTTTTCGATATTAAATAAATACCACAACAAAGAACTGTATGTTTTGTTATATCAATATTCTATTTGTTGTATTTATTTGAATTTTAAGCTGCCTAACTGTTAGGAATTTAAGCCGTACACCAAGTCAGTTGTAAGTCTGCGATTTGGCTGCATTTTTTGGCAACAGCAAACAATGGTTTATATAGCTCAACCCAAGTTCGCAAATGATTGAAACAACTTGAAGAATGACGTTGTTGTAGACCTCTGCGTAGCTGTCGTAGACGTTTTCGTAGCTGTAGGTAATTCGTAGACATAGACGTAGCTTTTGTCAATATTTTGTAGATAAAAAGTGACATAATGTTGGACTTTATTAGAAAACTTTCTCTCACGTAGCAACATCAAAACTTAATAGTTATATTGTACTAGCAATCTGTTCTGTAAGCAATACAAAGTAAGTTATCGTTTTTTCTGAGTCACGTAAATTGTATCCATCAATTTAAATGTGAAAAAAGAAATAGCTGTGGCAATTCTAGTATTTTTATGTGTCTGCCCAAATCTTTATTTCGTCAAGTGTATTTTATTATTAGTTATTGCTTTAATAATTAGCGTTGAGATAGAACAAATACATTGCCTTATTATCTTGGATCACCAAAACACATTCGCTACGAAGCGAATCTATAGTGAAAATCAAAAATGAATGAATCTGACATTGACGTTCGATATCCCACACGTGACAATCATTTGACTTATCGAATGTCAATGTTAGTTCCATACAATTTTGCCGATTCCATTAGCGATATCGCCCTTCGAAAAGTACTTTGGGTACGGAGGCGCTTTTAAATGTCATTCCCGTAGCTTTGCATTTTGAACGCTGGTCGAACGAAACAAGTTAATTTGCAGGGCACGTAATGAGGTGAAGGTTAAAAAAGCAGGTTCAGAATGCATGCTAATTGGTTTTACAAGATATTAAAGTTACCATTTTTTACATAAAAATATTAGAAGATTTTTGTGAATTTACTAATATTTCCTTAACCATTCCAAGTAAATTGAAAAAAACCTTGTGTTAGTTCACGACAAAAAATGTCGGGATTCGAACCTACGACCGCAAGATCGGCATTCCGTACCCAAAACCATTAGGCTATTGGCGCTTAACTTCAGTTTTAGTAAAAGTGTATATAAAAAGAAAATTAAATTGCTTTATAAAAGATAAGTGTTAAAGTGGATTCACAATACGGGTACTGCAGGATTTCAGCGACACTGATTGATGTACCGCCTTCAGGCTGTTTCAGACGAAGGCTGTTTATCTTTCATTCGGATATTCCTAATAAATCAGTTAAAGGAAATATCACATTAACACTGACATTCGAAATTTACTATCAATGATATCCAATAGGCTGATACAGGATGATTTTGGTTATGACGATAATTAAATTAAAAAAAAATCTCCCATCACTTTTTTGGTTCACACATCTACGGTTCTTCTGGCGTTGCAGATGTCCATAGGCGTCAGATCAACTATCTTTGGAGATCGGCTGGTATGCCCCCTTCTTTTATATAAAAAGTAGATAGATTTAATACATAGAAAGTTTGTTTGCACTAATTAAGGACAGGAATGAACTATTATATTGAATTTAACCTTTATTTTGTGTTTTTCAGTATAATAAATAAAGAAGGTTACAATCGCTAAAGTTATTGATTTACTTTAAAATAAAAAGTAACTATTTTGAGACAATTTGTGTTACAGGCTAACTATAAAAAACTCATTAACTTGATAATCTCCTTCTGTTGGAAAACGGTTAAAAATATCAAATGTAGAGAAATTGTCAAGAAACTACCTCACAATTTCTCTAATCTTATATTGTGGAACTGTTAGGCGTTCAATCCTCCAACTCCCCCAATTTCGATGGCATAGTAAAACAGATCAAAAGTTATTTCAGTGTTGACTACAATCACTTTATATGCAGATTTCTTGATAACAGTTGTGTATTGGCGACGTGAAGCCAACTATGGTGAATTGTTTGATCCAATGTTTGATCAAAACATTGGCGAATATATGCATAGTTGGATTTTTTGTCTTTTTTTTAATAATACAGAGTGGCAAACGAGCAAGTGGTCACCAGGATTCGCTGAAAATCTGCAGCGACCCCTGCCCTTAGATATCTGCAATTGCAGATACGTTGCCTACCCTTAATCTACGGAGGAGGAGACGCACAGCAAGAGGATAATACCTCCTATGCGTCCCTTCCCCGCCAATCCACTTCCTCTTCCTTGTAAGGAAATGATAGGAAGAGAAAGTGGAAAATAGGCCTCTGGCACCACACTCATCGTAGATTACAGAATAGCTTAAGACTTATAAATTAGTACTACTAACATGGAGGAATAGTCTGAAAAAATAAGAGTTAAAAGTGTGTTTTTTACTATTTAGCTGTCGCTCGCGATTCCGTCCCGGCGCGGATAAAAACATATGTTTTTTGCAGGTTATGTTCATCTGTGCAAAATTTAATCGAGATTTGATAAGTCGTTCAGGAGAAATATTCTAATAAACGTCTATATCCATGTTAACTTTCTACTAAAACTATGAAAGAAACCAGCTTTAATTCATTCGTTTGATGGTAAAATAAAGTTACAATGTAAGTTGTAAGTAAAGCCAAACGTTAAGCTAAGCGTCGACTCTGAATTGATTAGTAAGCGAGCCTAAGTTTAACAAGTTCGCTGTTCGCTTTGACTTCAACTGCCGCTCTTGCGAGCTTGAATTAAACTTAAGCTGTCATTAAAACTTACTTACTTTTGCTTACATTTAGTACGGAATAGAACCAGGGGGCTACCCAAAGTATTTTTCGATTGGCGATATCGCTGATGGAATCGACAAAAATGTATTGAACTGACAATGAAATTCGATAAGTCACGTGCTTGCGATATATGAGATATCGAATGTCATTGTCAGATTCATATACTTTTGTCGATTCCATCAGCGATATCGCCAATCGAAAGATACCTTGGGTAGCCCCGCAGTTCCTTACAACATTTTTCATTTTCTTTCATACCGAGATTTTCTTTTTAACCGACTTCCAAAAAAGGAGGAGGTTCTCAATTCGTCTGTATGTTTTTTTTTTTTTTTTGTTCACCGATTACTCGGCTCCTGGTGGTCCGATTTTTATAATTCTTTTTTTATTCGCAAGGTTCGCTGTGTCATTTGGTCCCATTTTTTTCAAAATGAAAAACTATTCAGTAGTTTTTGAGTTATTTTCAATAATGT
>QDHC01000410.1:8952-63609 GCA_013186455.1 Papilio dardanus tibullus | reverse complement strand
TAAAGTTAGCCACAAAATCGAAATTATTTTGTTACTTTTTAGTGCATTTTGTTGGAGGATTTTTGTTTTTTGTTAAAAGTTTTTTTTTAGTAACAAATAGTTTTTTTAAGTTAGGTTATGTCATATTTATGTTTCATATACTAATCAGTTGTACGAGTATGTGTAACCTATTTAAGTTAACAAAGAATTTTGGTATCTTTTAGACATAAGATGTTATTATAAAAGTCTTCTGATTGATTGATGTTCAAATAAAACTAATAAATAAGTGTTTTTTCTTGAAATAAATCCATTCAATATTAATTATATCACGATGCTGTTAATTTCACAATACGCGAAATGTTTGTCTTCTCTGACTTTACAAATTATGTCTACAACGAACTTAATAGAAACGTGCTTCGAATAATACTTCAGATATTAGAATATTTTGGAGTATTCTATTAACATTATATACATTTATTGGGCTGCTAGATGTCGTTTGTGTCTTCATTTCCCCCCATTTTATCCTACTCTTTAAGCCTTGAACGCACCAGAACACTATTTAAGTCGAGTTACGTAATTTACTAAATACTTTAAGAGCTCGGCGGTCTCCCGATCTGGTAATAATATCGAAATAACGAACCTAGGTTCCCGAGGGAGACTTCGAACACAGTTACTCTTAAATGAGGTTTAGGCTAAGCGTCATCAGCGCTCTGCCACCTAGCGGTGTAGCTGTAAATGCCTCCTCAAGGCAAACAGTGGCAAGTAAGTCACTAAAAAAAAGTAAATAAACGTGTCCGAACAGCAATATTTTAGTAGTGTAGATTAGTAAATGCTTTGTTCGGATACTTGCTCCACTCGAATTAAATCCTATCCTAATGCGAACAAGGCTTTAAAATCAGGCACCGGGAGGGCTATCCAAAGTACTTTTCGATTGGCGATATCGCTGTTGTAATAAAAAAAAACTAATTTAATACCTATGCGTTGTTCTACTGTTCTATATCTATACATGGGGTTTATCCAAAGTACATTCGTTACGAAGCGATTCTATAGAGAAAGTTAAAAATGTATGGAACCGACAAAGACGTTCGATATCTCACACGTGACGATCACATGACTTATCGAAAGTCAATGTCAGTTTCATACATTTTTGTGGGTTCCATCAGCGATATCACCAATCGAAAAGTTTGCCATAAATTATATTAGTAAGAAATAGGTTTATTTTAAAGAGGTTTTGTATTGTTAAGGAATAAAGATCGTAAATTAATTTTGTATAGGATGCCGAGATTTCGGAACAACCTTAGGAGTTTACTAATTATGTTTCTAAATAAACTTAGCAGAAATTACTGGTTGAAACTGGTTTTGAAATATCAAAGTTTGTTTGTTATCTTTCATAAATAAAGCAGAGTCAGGAAGTTACGGTTTATTTTAGGCAAGAAAATTAAGGGCTGTAGGAATATTTAGTTACTTGGTGTTAAGAAATTTCTGTTTGCCCGCCATTAATTGGTTTCTGTGGATTTCGTGTAATTAAAATTTCATTTACTGTTGAGAATTTTAGAAAATAATTTCAGTATGAAAAATATGTTGATACAAGAGACTACTTTTTGGAAACGGTAATTATAATTTCTAGATAAATAAAATATAAACAAAATCTATTTTTGTGACAGTCTTACGGCCGATTTTCCGATTTTCAAACGCCACTCAAATTTAAGCGTCGCTTAAAATCTAACTGATGTCAAAATTTAACGAAATCGCCGTAGAATTTATATTTTAAGCGTGGACTAAACATATAAGACTCTTAATTATTTGAATGGCCTTTAAATGTTCAGTCGTTAACGATTCATATCAATTTTAAAGTAGATTATACAGTATTATTTCATGCCATGACATTACAGTCCAGTGCATAGGGTCCTTTATATAAATTCTATTCCGCCACCTAAGGTGAGCATGTAATCCGTCTGAATACAGGCTCCGAATTGAAACCTACAGACGACTCCGTCTGTGAAAGTTTTAAGTCCGCTTTAAACCGGATAATACCGGTCCAAGCCAAACTAGAACCGGATACAAATTCACACGTTATGTTAGAAAAGTTGTAATACTACTAAATTTTAAAGTATGTCCAAGACGTTTTAACCGACGTCCATCAGAAGAAGGTTCTTATCCGATTTAATTGAACATTAATATTATTAATAACATATGTACATATTTACACGTACATTTTAAAGGTGAAGGAAAACATCGTGATATCTGCACATATCGGCGAAGAAATTCAAAGACATGTGTGAAGGCATGCAAAATACGCCCTAGGCGTAGAATTGCGGGAGAATGAAGCCCATAATGGATCGAACTACGCTACTACTAATATTACATGCCGTAAGTTTTTTTTTTAACAGCAATAACGAAAAAAAATGAAAATGATTTTGTAAGTTTTTAGGCGTAATTTTTATGTTTAATGTTGCAATTTCAATTGTTTTAACCAATCATTTTATAATATCATATTTGAATTTGAAATTAATAGTAATCCAAGTAAAGTATTATTTTTTATATTTTAAAGTAGCAAACGAGCAAGCGGGAAAGTGGACTAAAAATAGGCCTCCGGCACCACACTCGCAAAGCGAAACGAGGAATTACTTTCATTTGACGCCTGTCTTCTGTGTGGTCGTGGTATTACCGGGCGAGCCGGACAATTCGTGTCAAGATATTGAAGCTGGATCTACCACTATTACATTGTTAAATATTTTTTTTATTGTTAATAATATTCTTAGTAAATATATTGTTAAATAATGGTAAGGATGCGAAAAAAAAATGTTTTTTGGTAACAAATCGTTTTTAATATTGAAAAATCATAACTTGCATATAGTATAGAAGTGCTTAATTAACTTATTACAAATCTGATAACGATATATAAAAGAACAAATAAATATTTAATTATATATTTTGTTTAGTACAGGAGAAAATTATATCTTATTATTGTGCGGGTTAAGGACATAAATAATATATTTAAATAAATATTTTATTTTAAAATGAAATGCATATCTTTCAAATTAATAAACATAAAACTTTTAAAAGCTATTTAGTTTTTTATTAACTTAGGTATTTAAAAAGCTTATCATTTTGTTTTTTTGTGAACATTTATTAATATCACTATTTAGTTTATTTAAGAAGCAATTAAGTTGCAATAAAAAATAATAAAATATAAGAATTTAAAACCTTCAAATCTAATTTTATAGAAATTAGAATTTCAAAAAAACATGTAATTTAAATATATAACTCGTATTAAACTAAAAACATTTTGAACATCAAAAAACTAATTAAGAAAAAATCATTTATTTGTTGATAATTAATTAAACTATTACAATTATACAAAAAAGTGTTTAATGAAAAGTGAACAATTTGTTAAAAATAAAAAATAAAACATAAGAAAGCTTGTGAATAAAATTATTCGTAAATGAATTATAGTCCCACCTGGATTAGCGAGAACTGGATACACCTCCTGGGGAAACCTCCATAAGCGAGAAACTCGGATTACAGAGAAACCTCCATAAGCGAGACAAATATCGCGATCCCTTGGACTATCGCTTATCCAGGTTGGACTATATATGAATTGTTAACACAATAAGCCTTTGGCATGAAGTTTACAGTCTCCAATTAACATTACATATTTATATATTAATTATTATAATTGCGAGAAATAAATATAAATTAAAAATAAATACATTTGATATTGTTAACGTTGCTTCTTTGGCATTAGCACCGAATATCTGAAAATTTAAAAATATTATTATTAATGATAAATAACTAAGCAATTCCAAAATATATAAACAAACTTTTGCATCTAGGTTAATTTTATTAAATATTTTTACATTTAAATTAAACAAAGAAAATATTTGCATATTAATTATAATAAAACTAGTTGTTCTGCGCGACTTTGTCCGCGTGGTATTAAATAATATAGCCTATGTTACTCGGGGACAATGTAGCTTTCTAATGGTGAAAGAATTTTTGAAATCGGCTCAGTAGTTCTTGAGTTATTTCAATACAAACAAAAATACATAAATACAAAGTTTCTCTATAATATTATAGTATATAGTATACATGTAAACACAACTGTCTACTTTTACTATTAAATGATACAAATTAAAACATCTATAGTTGTTGGGATGCAGACCGATCACGTGATCAAGGGTTCGAAACCCACCTTTTGAAAGAAGTAAACATAGATATAATAAAAATCTTTACCTCAAAACACTTGCACTCTATGATTCTCTCGGTCGCATACAATAATATTCCCACCGGACAGAACAGCGATGCCTTCCAAGCCTTTGAACTCTCCATCACCGGATCCCCAGGAACCGAACGCACGGAGGAAGGTGCCATCAGGATGGAATATCTGGATACGATTGTTGCCAGAGTCCGCGACAACGATGTAGCCTTGATCGTCTACCGCGACACCCCTGTAAAGAATAAAGATGTATGTGAAGCCACGCAAAGTACGCGCTAGTCGTGGAGTTGCGGAATATGGAACCCAACATTGGTCGACCTAATACTAAAAAGAAACACTTATTCAGTTATTCTGTAAGGCAAAGTTATTCTGCAATTTTCTTCTCTAGACTCTACAACAAAGTATTGCATTATTTACATTCAAGTCAAACTATGTAACACTTTATTGGCATAAGTGCATGCTTATACACATTTAGGGATGAATGCAAGCGATATCCACGCGTTATCAAATGTACAAATTACAAATGAGCACTTTAACCATTTGACTAAAACCAAAGCCATTTAACCAGATATGTTATCAATTTCTTTTACTCAGCTTTAGATGTGAGAAAAATAATATGAGACGACCTTCAGACAAGCTATCGTATAATCTGTAAATTCTTGTGACATACCCCAGACGACGCGCAAACACGCCAAACTCTGAGAGTATTTTACGAAGGTATGGATATAGGCCAAGGTTTAAATTACAGATTTATTATAAACATCGCTAAAATACTGAACATTGCGCAGCTTATTTCTTAATTAAAAGCATGTTTGGTATAAAAAATGGTTAATAATTATAATGGATGTGTGAATGGACAACGAAACTTATATTGAATAGATCGATAGTGACTTTTATCTTCTAAATCAGAGGACCCCATCGTAGCATAGATCTCGTAAATTTCCCATCTTTGATTTCTTACCTTGGGAACTTAAACTGTCCATCTTCGGAGCCCTCTTCACCGAACGAGGATAGAACTCTTCCGTTAACATCAAAGACTTGTATCCTGTGATTGTTGGAGTCGGAGACCAGCACTCGGTTGGTGCTTGACACGGCGATGTAGTGTGGATGCTCCAGCTGACCGAGCTTGGAGCCGAACGAACCGAATTTACCAACGAACGTGCCATCGGATTGGAAGACCTGAAATGAAAGTTCATTTAAAAATAGAAGAACACAAAATCATTATAGAAGTGTTTTATAAGTTTAGTTTGTTTTAGCTCACCTGTACTCTATGGTTCTCCTTGTCGCACACGTAAATGAATCCGAGGGCATCAGTAGTTATACCCCACGG
The DNA here is from genome assembly GCA_013186455.1 of Papilio dardanus tibullus. NCBI lineage: Eukaryota > Metazoa > Arthropoda > Insecta > Lepidoptera > Papilionidae > Papilio > Papilio dardanus. The sequence continues at coordinate 58,081 of QDHC01000410.1, read as the reverse complement.
GTAGTTGAACTTGCCGTCTCCAGTTCCTTGGCTGCCGAACGATCGTAGAAACCGACCGGCGGGATCGAACACCTATTGAAAATAATGTTAAGTTAAGTACTTGAATATATCAGAATTGTTCTATGACTGCCTATAAAAGTCACTTTTTTATAAAAGTTATCAAGAGTCTATACTTACTTGTATGCGATGATTGTATCTATCAGCAATAATGTACTGTCCGATGCGATTAACGGCCACACCAGCGAGACAGTCGAACTCTCCCTCGCCGCTGCCGTACTGACCGAACTCTTTTATGAATATACCATTCATATCGAACACCTGCAAATACGTAACATAGCTATCATGTAACCACTACAAGTACCTATAATTCGCTAGTCTTTTTAACGACAGAAAAACAACGTCATATTCATAAAGTTGACTAACAACATTCCGGAATAGAGTTTGAACGTTCTAGCGCATGTTGTTTTAATTTTCCACAAGGTCAAAGCGAGCGGATTTAATGATCGTGTCTTAAACCGATTTTAATTGCTTTCATCAGGATGCAGTTAGTTATTCTAAACAGAAATTACTTCAGTTCTTCGGTATTAAAAAATAACATTGCCTGTAGGCTTTTTCTGGTAGTTCTTACGTAACCATCGTATAGGGAAACAACTTTACCTGAACTCGGTGATTAGATGAGTCAGCCACGACCATTGTGTTGTCGGGACCTACAGCGATACCACGAGGCCATGTGAAATAACCGGGTTCGCTCCCCCGACTCCCCACGCTGAATTGTAAACGGCGTTTCTGCAGATATTGGCTCCTAGGGGAGGAACCTGCTGCTGCGAAACCTAAGAACAAAAAATAAATTAGAAAAATAATACAATACATTATATTGAAACAATTCGATATAAGCATCAACCCTATGTACACGCCACTCTCGTAGTCTAACCTGCTACCGCTGCTGTAGCCGCCGTAGGGGAGATGGGGGAGCCTGCCGCGTTTTTTGAATCGTCATCAGAACTGGCAAGCTCATTTGCTGAACGTAATGGTAACCCGAGAGACAGACGACGAGCAGTGCTTGACGACGTTCCACTCGAATCGCGATCTTTACCCCTCGATCCGTATTTATTTTTCAAGTATCTAGCCCAGGAACTTAAGGCTGCGCCATCTTTTTCTCCAGCGACTGGCCGCTCCGGTGAACTCTCTCTTGACTTCAGAGCGTGGGAGGATCGGCTTCGAGATAACTCTGATCCTCCGGTACCAGAGCCGTATCGAGCCGCTAGATACGCTGACGGAGATGCTGTTGTCGGAGACACTGGGTCTTCCGCTTCGTCATCGTCTCCCGCTCCGAAGCCAGTGTGGCTACTTTTACTCCTCGCTAATCGATTACGACGCTCCTTCAGAGCGAGGTATCGTGATCGAGCTGTAGGATATTTAGTGTCGTCGTCTATGGATGATGTCATCTCGTCGTCTTTAGGTCTACTGCCGTAACGACTGTACGAAGAACCGCTAGCTCCATATCTAGGAGCCGGTTCTTCTTCAGGCTGTGCAGGTTGACGAGTACGATAACGCGACTGAGCAGGGGGGTCTTTTGACTTGCTCTCTTGCGTATCATTACGAGCATTTGAACTGCGAGCAAGAAGTGGGCCTATATCACTACGAGCCATCGCCTGACTCTCGGGCTTCCTTTGCGTCGCAGGCTCCTCTTCACTCTCTTCTGACGACTCTGTTTCCTCCTCGGAGCTTGTGTCAGAATCTTCATGTGCTTGCTCAGCGGGTGCTGGAGCCGGCGTTGGCCGCTGTGATCCGATAAATCGGCTTTGGACACGTTGTGCACCTCCCGCTGTTCCATTAGTCGTCGACGTCGTCGTTCTCTCGTTGCCTGCGGAAAATAAACGAGAGGCTGGTTTTGGTGGAAGCCCAGTGGGACTGTATTTTGCTTTTAATTCTGCGATGGTAAGAATAGCACCTGTGTGTTTTACCGCCGAGCCAGAACTTTCTGTAGAAGCACTTGATTCAGTACTCGGAGCACGAGGGGCCGGACGATGCGCGGTTGGAGTTTCTGAAGCAGACGGCCTTCTAGTCACGGCAGTTGGTTTAGGAATCGTGGTAGAATTTTTCCGTTGAGTACGTTGTAAAGTTCCTACAGATTCATCGGATTCACCGTCGCTGGACGCCTGGGAAATATATTTAAAATCGATATTGGCACCAATATACAAGTCATAATTCTATTTTTGTGTCGTGTTTTATGTGGTTATGAGTTATACGTGGAGTGTATTTATGGAATGCCGTTAATGTTTGCGTTTTCTTGTTAGTATCGATGATATAACTAATTTCTACATCGTTGTGTTTTTCTTATTGCCTTTTACTCTCTCTCGTCTTCCCAACTCACCTCCCGAGCTGGAGTCGGTGGTTTACGATTAATTGGAGTGCGTTCCTCTTCGGTATTTCGCGGCGCGGGTCGTTCTGGTTCCTGAGATGATGCAGCCCCTTTGTTTTGCCTCTTAAGTCTCGTTATTTCATCGTCTTCGCTTTGTTGTCTTTGTGTGGGAGGACGACGTGCAGGTTGAGGTGTTGGTTGTACAGGCTTCGGTGGCGGTGGGGCTTCTTTTTTTTCTTTCTTTTTCCCACTGTCTACATCTAGAATCCTTTGCATTACGCGAGGACAGTCACTTAGTCTAAAGATACCACTGAGCGGACCTCGCGTTGCGTCCTCTGTGTCTGCTACCTTTTCCTTTTCTTTCTCTTTATTTTCTGATTTAACGACCCGGCTAGGCTGTTCTGTATCAGAATCATTATCTTGCTGGTGGCTTCTTACAAATCTTGAACGGAACCTTCGCGATGGTCTATGTTCAGATTCATAACCACTGTAATCGTCCGTAACACCATAGTCCCTAGTGGATCTTTCCGGAGGAGGCGGTCGCTTTTCTCCGAACTTACGGCCGCCTAATATGGGTTCATCGTTCTCAGTATATCCCTTTGCATCTTCTTGCTGACGAAATTGCGTAGCTAGACGATGGTCACTTTTAGACCTTGTTAAGCCTTGAGACGGTTGTAGGCTGTTGCCATAACTGTGAGGATGAGTTATATTTAATTCACCGTAACTTGCTACATGAAGTACAAGTTGATTTGGATCATGGGTCATGATAAATCTGACTCTACGATTGTAATCACCAGCTTCGTAGTCAAAGTTCCTTAAAAATTCGACAGTTTTTAGGAATATTTCCTTAGTGTCTACAAGTTCTGTGTCTTCCCAGTCCACGTCATCATTCATATATTTATCAGCAAGATCACAGTTACTTTGTATATTACTTAATTCTAGTTCAAGGTTATCTTTGAGATTAGTTAAATTCCTAAGTTCCGTAGCTAAATAACGATCGATTTCATTCCTAAGGAAATCGGTTCTATCTTTCAAAGCTTTAGATAGTCGTTTATGGATTTCATCCACTTCTCCAGCTACGGCCGCGCAATTCGTTTGAAGATTTGTGGTGTTTCGTTCAACAACACTTAGTATATCTTGAATTCTATTCACGCCACGACGAATTTGATTATTGATTCTTGCAATTTCTCTGCGGAGTACTTCCATATGCGCCGACTTACAATCATCGCAAACTTTTTTGTCGCAATGTGCACATAAAGCACAATAAGCTTTTTCTGAGCAGACATTACACCTCTCCATTACTTGCCCAGCGGTAGGATCTGGTAGCTCTCCAGCGATTTGAGCGTGGAGTTCTAAAAATCTCTGTAGAGTAACGTTTGTAGGGAAACCCTGCACCCCTTGATAGGGGATACGATGCTCCGCGCGACATTCCGGACATTTGACCTGCAAAAAATTGCAAAGTTAGATAATGAACAAATAAAACATTGATGATTCATTATGCTTAGTTTGTGTATATTTAAATTTTGATGAGAAAAATATAAATATGATGATGAATTTAATAATACTTATGTTTTTACTCAATGTTTCTCTACATACCTGTCGCCTTACGTAATCTACAAGACCGTCCATACATGGCTCCATACAGAAACTGTGCTGACATGGTAGCAGCTTTGGGTTTCTGAACCGGTCCAAGCAGACGCAGCACGTCAGCAGCGACTCAAACTGCTCCATTTTAGCTTTTCTCTCCGCCTATGTGTCTGTAACAAAAAAAAAACTATTAAGAAGTTTTCTTACCTTTATTATGAACATATATATTAATCAGAGAAATGTGCCATGTTTATCTTTATTGGATAAAAAGTGTTTATAGACCTTGGTATCGTTTAAAATATTCTCGTACGTGAAAATTTATCTTTACAACGTCCGTATTCATTTTGCTCACGTTTGTAGCAATACTCGAATAATATTAAATTTATAAAATGTAACCCCTAATACGCCCCCAAGCGAAATCTGCATGTTTGGGATGCTTAATTCGGTATTCGTGCGATGAATTTCAGCAGAGATGCGGCTATTTTTAAAAATAGAAACCGCCTGCTGTTTCACACGACTTCTGAAACATTTCAAATGCTAGGACTGGCATTGAAAATGCAACCGTATCCCTTGTGAATAACAAGCAAATTACGTTGATGATTACTAAATGATATTTTGAGATTTTTAAGACTGTGGGGCGATATGTTAATTGCTCTTTTCTTGCTAATAACGTCTTCAATATTTTTATAGGGCATTAGATATACTTCGAAATATCTTTATAACTTTAATTTATGTTTGCAGTAATAAGTATCAGGGTTAATTTCTCTAATTTATGTTTTTAGTTTGGACGCTTGTTCATTATCCTATCTTGGAATTTATCATTGTTTATTATGATATACTATTAGCCATGATAAAAACCGTGTTCTAATTTCAACCTAGAGATTTATCCGGTAACGTCATGTCCTATGATTTCACATATTATAAACACTAGCAGGAACTGAGTTCTGGATGCATATTTATAATTATTTATTATAAAATAAATAAATATTTTCTGTTATTGGTGAATCTAAAAAGTTGATTAAGTTTGTCTCTTTATACTTCTCATTATATTTAACTAAAACATTAACTCATGCTATGTTTACTATACTTATGATGATAGTTCAAATATTATCATTGCAACTGGCTTTGACTTACATCAAGACTCTTTGATCACACAAATGTCAAAAGTATCGGTCTTTTATCCGACTCGAAGGACCAAAACATTAAATATTTAGTTTTTTATACATGGTAACACTTAATACGTTGTTTATGCCCTATTTTTGATAATGGCAGGCTAAAAATACGACTAGTTTACTATAGTAAACAAAAACAATCTGCCGCAAGCCACAGAGTATTGAAGCATAAGCATGGTATACGGAGGATTACATGGGGCGGGACAGCATGCTCATTGTTCTGTGGACCTTAGCTGAATGATTGACGACTGCTTCTATTCACTTAACGACAGATGTCTCTGATGTATCGAAGGAATATTTATTTTCAAATCCACGTTAATACCCGGAAAATATTGATGAATTATTTCTTAGTGTTTCTTATGTTCTTCTAAGGGTTTATATTAATACTTATTCGATATTTGGAATAATAAATAAACTCTTGTGCAGTACAAATGTTTACTTCGCTTTGCTTTTGGTTACCTTCGGTAGAACGTGTTTTACTCTAAACTGTTTGAGTGTGCTGTTTAAGTCAATAGTCTGTTTTGACTCCAAATTGAGGTCGACTAAATTTTACTTGGATTTTATAAAAATAATAAACTTAAAAAAAAAATTAAAATTGTTTTCAATAAATATAGAAAGTGTTAAGTAAAATAAATAGGAACAAAAGGTGTAGTAGTTATATTTAAAAGCTGTATTTTGGCGCGCTAAAATTTTGAAATTAGAACACCTACGAGTATTACTGTAGTACATTTGTTACTAGGTATTGGTCATGACTTCGTCCGCGTGGAATTAAAATATATAGCCTAAGTTACTCCGGGATATTGCAGCTTTCTAATGGTGAAAGAATTTTTGATATCGGCCCAGTAGTTCTTGAGTTATTTCAATACAAACAAAAATACAAAGTTTCTCTCTTTATAATATTACTATAGATAAGACATTTTTGCTTACTGGTGTGAAAATAATGTTATAACATTGTAAAGTTATTCTAAAAATCTATATAAGTCCTAAATATTTAAAGTTTTCAGCGTAACACGGACGAACCCGCCTCGTGGTCGTGTATTTCGCAAGAATTTCCAAAGAATTATTCCCGTCATCGTGTGTAAATTTAATTTGATGACGTACACTGTTTATCTTTCCCGAACGTGTAGGGAAACGTCAGGGTTATTTTGAACAATGTCCGCACACTTATTTTATCCTACTACGTATTTGGCGGGAAATATCTTTAGACAATGCGTAGAGCGGTTTCATTGAAAAATATTTTGATAATATTTTCTCGGAAAGACGGATTTCCACGAAAAGGTCCATTAACGTATTTTTTTATATTTTGATTCTTTGAAGCATGATTTAAAATCACAATTATATTAGCAATTTCTAGATGCTAGATGTGGTCCTTTAGTCGTAATATTGTTGTTTTATTTGTTAGTATAAATTTAAGCGAATAATATTTATTTTATATTTAACATAATGTTAATATTAACCAAGTAACTAAGATTTTAACATCTTAGCCATGTTCACTGAACGTTAACTTTTTAGTCATCACTGAACATCAGGTGATAAGAGTAATCACCAGTTATCACAACTCATCACTATCACTCATTTTTGCAACACTTTGTCCTTGTCACTCTCTTCATACATGTCTTGAAACATTTCCGAAACAATAGCATATGTACCAATTCTTGACACAACATTATCTTTTAAGTAACACTTTCCCTTGATTCTATGAGAAATTCTGTCATTTTTGTTTACTTTACTTTGTTTAACACCAGACTATTATACTTCTAATCTATGAATATTTGACTTAAAGTACCTAATTAAAAGGATGTTTAAAAATGTAAATCTGTGCTTACTAGAAGTACGTCTTCACCTGTGAACTGGACTGAACATCGGTAATGAACTGAACAGCTGGACTGAACTGATCATGTCAATAACTGAAGTTACTGATGTTCAGTTAATGGTAATTACTGATGTTCACTAACCACCGATGTTTAGTTAACTCTGCAGAAACATTAAAATCAAATATAAAAATTATTCTAGTGTTAATTATCACAAAAATAACAATACTAATTTTCGATAGTTTTCGTATGTTTGAATAGGACAATGTTCTTCTTGACTTTGTACTAAAAGTGTAAAAAAATCAAAAGATTTATAAGACGTACAGTTTTAGCTTACCTCAGTCACATGTTTATATTTTAGGAATGTCTTCAAATCACACAATTACACGTCTATAGAACACAGATGTCTTATTAGAAATAAATTATCGCTTATTTTATAGTTAAATGACCATAATTTAGAAAATATAATAGTTATTATTTATGGAATAAGTAAAATAAATAATTAATCTTAAAATAAATAAGCCAAGGGATAATATGCGCACAATAGTTAGTAGATTAACTCAAAAATATAAACAGAACTCATGTTATTGTTAACAAATTAATAGCATGACTATTCTATTTATAGATATGAAAAGGATATTTGAAAGATGCAAACAAAAAAGCACCAAAATTGTTAGCATCACAAAGACTTAATAGATATATTTGTTAAGAGATTAACAATAAAATGATAAAGAAATAAGACAATTAACAATTACTTTAAAAATAGAATTAAATAATGAACAAAAGCGATACTTACAGCGGTGTATGAGTCATGAGAAAAACACACTGAGGGTAAAAATCCAATCCACACAAGCGAGAAATAAGCGTATCCTTAAAAGGGGGTTATGGGTTCACAACATTACTTGACATATTGCAGACGGATCTAGACTAGACGGTTATCACAGGTTGGTGTGTGCTGCTTCGCGCACGAATCTATACTAGCAATACGACACCGCGCGGGCGCTTATTTTTGGACGCATCGTGCGCTCGATATTTCCCTACCGTCAGACTTACTTTTGGACGCTGAAAGGTCATTGGACACGATCCGAAAGGCGATTGTTACTTTTCATTTCGCATTGTTTAACGTTAAACGGTAAAGACAATGTTAATTTCAACGCATCTTTACTTTCTTTGTTTTCGACAGTCTTTTTTTTAAACATTTACAATTTAATTCGTAATTCACTGAATCTGATAGATTAATATCGCCCAGCGTCTGCTAGCGTTTAGTAAACAGGTGACTTGTCAATGGAACTACTAGGGTATCATAAAACCAGGTGGTTAATAAGATATCCGGTAGACTCATATGATGAGTTTGAACATACTAGAGCTTTAAATGCTAAATATTCTTAATTTTATAAATGCGTACTAAACCATGTGTTTCTATAATTCAAGCCTCATACCGCAGTTTATTAGATACTTTACGATTGATCGTAAAAACAAAGTCCCACATTGTAGGAGTATGTCAGTATTTCAAACGAAATGGTGTCTTCTTAAAAATATTCATTGCCAGAGATGCGAATACCGGGCCACCGAGTCCAATTGTGTATTTAGTGCAAGGACGAAAACATTTTAACTGTGAATATATAAATTAATATTCAAACCTTTTGATCTTAGTAGTCACAAGATTTTAACCACCAGGGGATTTATCCAAAGTAGGTATATGCGCTACAAAGCGATTCGATAGCGAACATCAAAAATGGATAGAATTGACAATGACGTTTATATCTCAGACGTGACAAGCACATGACTTATCGATTGTCATTGTCAGTTTCATACATTTTTGGCGATTCCATCAGCGATATCGCCAATCATAACATACCTTGGGTATTCCCACTGATAATAACTTCGCCAGAATTGTTTATCTTTATGCTTTACCATATTTTACGTGTGACTTTGTTATCAAAAATATAGGCTATATCACTCTATGATAATATAACTTTCTAATGGTGAATGATTTTTTGAAATCGGCTTAGTAGTTTTTGAGTTATATCAATACATAGAAAAGAAAAAAATAGAGCTTTCCTCTTTATAAATTAGTATAGACTAGCTGTTGTCTGCCACTTCGTCCGCGCAGAATAAAACAAATATAGGCCATGTTACTTAGTGATAGTGTAGCTTTCTAACGGTAAAAGAATTTTTGAAATCGGCTAAGTAGTTTTTGAGTTACTTTAATACATACAAAAATACAAAGTTTCTCTCTTTATAATATTAGTATTAATTATAACAATTTAGTAAAAAAAACATGTTTTTTTAATATATTGATGATGATAATGATGATATTAGGTACGAGTATGTCAATTTAGACATCAGCAATGAATTGAAAAATATTTGTACGCCTAAAAATAAAACACGACAATACTCGCCCTTTCAATTCAAAATGCCAATGACTCTGTATAAATTTCAACACAAGCCAAATGTATAAATAAATGTATTGCTCTTTGTAGTTCTTTGATCTGATACAAAGTATAACAAATGTCAAAATACAAAGAAAATATTAAGTAGAATTTAACACATTTGACGATTACAATAGAATTGTTATTACCATACAAATCGACACTTTCCTTCAATAATGTTTCTGAATATAAAATAACCCATTTTGTTTGATAAAATTGAAAATAACTGTTTACGAAGAAAATCAAAGGAAATACAAACCCTAATCATTATCAACAAATTGTAAAAAAAAACAATGCGTTTCAAATAAATTCAGAACACACCATTGTGACGTCATAACTCAATAATTCAACTAAGAGAAATAGACACTCTAATCTTACTAATTTAAAAAATGCGGCTTTTTTTTAGGTATCTACAGAACGGATGCAACTACTAACAAAGTGTATATGGGGTGCGAGCAAATGGGCCAGCTGAAAACCAGCCTAGGGATGACCCTGGCCGTCCCTGCACCATCTGAGCTGGCCATCTTTTGCCGCACTCTTTTTCGTTTTTTTTGTACATGTTTTGTGTGACAATAAACGTTTATTCTATTCTATTCTATTTTGCACGGATCTCGGTGAAATCTACAGATGTAAAACACTTTTCTAGTCTAGAAGAACAAATTAAATTCCACGCGAACGGAATCGCGGGTGACTACTAGGTAGCTATATTCTTCAAGGCATTACGTAGTTGTTAGAGGCGCGAAAAAACTATTACTATTAGCATATGTATAGAACAAAGCTTTCATATTTACCAACACAAAGAGGATTTACTTCCAAGGTTGTTGGGCTGTGACTTGTTACAATTGCACTTGATCCCTCGACTGTTCATTTCAACAAAGCAAGTCTCGTCTCTTTGTTACTGATAGCGTAGAGTTCCACTGTTGACTCTTGTATAGACATCCCTTTTCATTCTCTTTAAGATAACTGAGACTACGATATGGGTACAAGTGTCAAGGCAATGGAAATCTAGAGTTAAAGGATTTTATCTTGAATTTTATATAGTTCTTTGCATTGAAATGGTTAACTGTCCTATAAAATGCAAAGTTATTTGTTAATTATATTTTGAATAGAGCTAAGTAAGTGAAGTAGCTTATTATATATACCGGTTCAAAATTAAAATGTCTCTATTTTACTCAAATAGATTTTATTTGATTTATAAAAATATTGTAAATCAAACCGATTGGGGAAATCTATACTAATATTATAAAGAGAAAAGATTTGTATTTTTGTATGTATTGAAATACACACAGAAAGCTGCAATATCTCCGAGTAACATCTGCTATGTTTTTTTTTAATTTCTGGCGGACGAAGTCGTTAACAACATCTAGTTATAAATAAATTAGTATTTTTTAATTTCAATTACTACATTTTTATCATCTATAAATCACGTACACATTCAATTAATTACAGGTACTCTTAATTAATATATCGTATATTAATTAACTCTAACATACTAAAGCGTTACCATCTAAGTTTGAAATAAAATCGTAAACTTAAGTATTTATTTCATTAACTTTCATTCATCATCATCACCATCACCAGCTCACCAATAGTCCCCACCGAGGGGCTCGGGTCACCCTAAGGGGTGACTAGGGCATAGTCAACCACGCTGGCCCAGTGACTGACTTCACACATATCTTTGAATTTCTTCGCCGATATGTAAAGGCATCACGATGTTTTCCTTCACCATAAGATTACCTTTGTAACAATTTGTTATAAAATATTCGATCTCATACTTGAATCGAGGGAAGCGAATTGAATTTTTTCACTGTACATTTGTGACAAGGGACCAATTTTTATAAATTTGATAATAATAAAATAATAAAAAGGACAATTTAGGGAATACTTTTCGCAATTCTCCGACCTTGTTTATTAAAGGAATATATTGAGTGTGCCCTCGAGTAAAGTAAACAGACGTAAGATTAACGGCTAAAATAAAACATTTACCTTACGAACGTTTTGTCTTTATTTATCCATTTTCGCTTCGCATTTAACTTTCTTTATTATACCGGAACACGAAAATGTGGTCAGTTTTATTTTCCGATAACGAAATTAAAACAATAAATTGGTATATTCGACGTTTTAATTAACAATGACGTTCTAAATAGTTAAGTTGCTTTTTAACGCAAGTGGTGAATAAAGCTAAGCTTTCAAGTTTATATGCAGGTTTCGTCTGCAAGAAACCTGAGTAAAATTGCCGTTTCAAATTATTTGTAGTAAGGAAAACTGTTCAAATTTGACTAACGAATGTGCAAAAGACACTCAAATTTAAGCGTCGCTTAAAATCTAAGTGGTAGTAAGATTTAACGAGATCTCCGTAGAGTTTAGAGTTTAATCGTGGATGGTCTTAAATATTTCAGTGGCGATTGAAAATTCGGCCGTAATGCACATATTTTTCTTAAAACAAAACATAAGAAAGTTGAAAGTGGACTTATAAATCATGCATTTCGAATATCAAAATAATGAAATAAAAATATATATCCGTCCCTAGATCCGCATGCAAAATAAAGTTAGCATTTGAAACGACAAACATAACATTTATATTTCTGGAAGAATCTATCCGAGACGTAAATCCTAGGACCGCATTCGCCAAGACATAAAACTGCAGAGCTTCTGCACTTTACGATTCAGTAGCGACTTGTACAATCATAAACTACATTTTTATTATATCCAGACCGTACACAGATTCCATAAAAACTATAATAGGGTAGAAACGTTACACTAGTATATTCAATTTATTTGACGATATTCGACTAAGTATTTAGGTTAGTAGACTTCGTTCTGGGAAAACTATACATCTACTATTTAACACAATTGTTTTTTTTTCTTTTTTTATAAGAGAAGGGGGCAAATTAAAAGCTGGATCGCCGAGGTGATCTTGGACGCCCATGGTCAATTGCAACACTCGAGGAACCGCAGTTGCGTTGCTGGCCTTAAAGAAGTAGATATGTTTGATTCTTGATGGATTCTAAGTCGTAGCGATTTGGTAATATCGCCGAGGACAGACCATTCCAAAAAATGGGTGTGCGGGGCAGAAAGTTCCGCGAAAACTGGTTGTGGATTGCCAGCTATCGAAGTGGTGCCTTAAAAATCATTAGTAGATTATTACTAATTTACTAACATTAGTAACCTTTCTAGTAGTGTTAGATATGGTTCAGGACAACCGTCAAATGATAGGATTCGGTCACGACCGCTAAATTGACAGTCCATACCCTATCCAGCTATCAGCGCTCCAAAACGCTTTATTTTTCTTTAACTAAACTATTCAATTGTTGTATTTGTAATGTGGCAAAGTTACATTAAAACATAAAGGTGTGGAAATACTCGAGTGCTCCTAGGCGTTAGAGGTTTCAAGCGGATTAAAACTCCCTTTGCGAAACCACTTGGGTGTAATTAATTGTATGTCGCTGCGTCATTTCTCGCTCCCTACTTCGCACTTAATTACATAGCAAATACCACAAGAATGTTACGGTTGCAGGATGCTAAGGGTCAGTTCACACTTACTAAATATAATAGTGTTTGGAACTTAATTTTGTACTTTATCTACACGCGACAGCATACCTTAATGATAAAAAGATTTATGTAGATTACGCATTAAGCATTAAAATATAGCTTAATTTGTAAACGAATACTAAAATATATTAAACAAAATATCGATATACTTAGCCAAATAAACTTAAATATATTTCGTAGCTAAATGTAAAAATAACATAGGTGGTTCAATTAGGTAAGTGCTACGATCGCGCTACGCTGTGATATCCGTAGACCGCTACGCAAGTAGTCTGCTACGCAAGTTACTTTACTTATCTATGGTACTCTTTTAGAACAAGCTTAATTGTACTTAACTAAACTTTTTTATCAAATTTAGTTACCCAAAGTACAAGCGCTAAAAAGCGATTCGATAGCGAACATCAAAAATGCATGGAACTGACAATGACGTTCGATATCCCACGCATGATAAGCACATGACTTATGGAATGACATTGTCAGTTTCATTTTTGTCGATGCCATGAGCGATATCGCCAATCGAAAAATACTTCTGGTAGCCCTCTTGTACATAATAACGTATTATATAAAAGCTTAATTCCGCGTAACGATAAGCTTTAAGGAAAGTGGTACCTTGTTCATATGTATTTTTGTAAGAGCGGACCTAAATAATGGAACATTTAGAAACGGTAATTACATGCCTGAATATGTTTTCACTTAGTTCTTGATTGTGCATAAACTCCTTTAGATCTGTAAAGGTTTTTATAAATGGCAAACGAAATTAAGGTTTTAGTATCTATACTTAATATTATAATGAATAAAATTTGTATGTATTGAAATATTTAAAAAACAAGTGAGCTGTTTTCAGAAATTCATTATCAGAAAGCTATGTAAAGCTGAATATCATAGGCTATGTATTAATTACGTGGGGACAACGTCACGTGCAACAACTAAATATATACAAACTTATGAATTAAACATAGTTTTTTTGACAATTTGTTATTGTTTGAAATGATTACATACAATTTTCAATAGAAAGGCAAAACTTCATCATCACCAGCTCACTATATGTGCCCACCGAGGGACGCGGAGTCTGCCCTAAGGGGTGACTAGGTCATAATCAAACACGCTGGCCCAGTGCAGGGTCGGCTTCACACATATCTTTGAATTTCTTCGCCAATATATGCAGGTTGCTTCACGATGTTTTGTTTCACCGTAATAGTTATACGGGCGCATTTTCAAACACCACTCAAATATTTAAGTCCACGCTTAAACTCCGAATTTTACGCCGATCTTCTTTAATTTTGACGTCAGTTAGGTTTTAACCGCTTAAATTTGAGTAGCATTTGGACATTCTGCCGTTAGTTAGGCAAAAGTTGATTTGATAAAAATACATACTTAAATTACTTCATTCAAGTACAGTCAGCTTCAATAGTATCGTACCATCTAAAGTGCCCAAAAATATAGGAACACCGAAAGTCATCAAAAATATCTGTACAACCAAAGCTTTCAATTTAATCGAAGCACCCACACTCCCCAAAAACATCGCAACATTCATAGCGCCAAATATATGAGAGCATTCAAAGAGCCATAATTATAGCAACTGTCACAACGCCAATGGTATCGAAGCTTCCAAAGTGTCCAAAAATATCGGAACATTAAATGAAATTGAACTCTATCTCTATACATTTGAGATACAATTTAGAATAGCCAGCTTACGTTAAAGAAACATACGTCAAAATCATTTGAAGCTTTGATTAGAAATATTTCTTTACTATTTATTATGCCTTTTATATGGCCGATGACAGATATCAAACAAGTGATTACAAATTTTAGTTTGCCATAGTTTACTACGTGTTTCGCAGCAATACGTAAGTAAATTATGCCGGTTCGATTCCTACGTTCTCCCCTACTAGATTTTTTTATTTTGTCATCGAAGTATTACTGACCCGACAGACGTTTTCTTGGCTTGCAATCAGTGGCCATATTATTATTTTTGAGTCTTTATTTAGAAAATAACGATGAATAATAAAAATCAAAATCGAAATAAAAGTTCCCACACGCAGTTCGAACCACGGCATACAGTTGCTTGTTCGTCTTTATACACACAATAGAAACACACAAACTCCGTTTAATTTAATGAAATTTAATATTCCAATTCAATATATTTGAGAGGAATGGTGAATTATATCAGATTATTCAAAGTAAAACCACTGCATATTTCAAAGAGATAATATTTTGTAGAGTTAGCTATAGTTAGCTATAGGCAGTTCGCCGATATATAGTGTATAGTATATATCAGTGAATATATTTCATGATATAAATCACGATATATATAAATTGATTTTTTTCTATCTTCAGAACTAAAAATTTTGGAGATTAATGCCCACCCCGGTAACACGTAGTGAAAAACTACAATTTAGAATAATTTATTATAGATTGTTTTCTAAAATGGCAATCTCATTTAAAGTTTGGGAAATGCCTTTTAATGTATATGGTACGGCTAGCTTTTTATTGAAATTCAAACCTTAACATATGAATCATATAAGGTTAATCATAATCATATAAGGTATCATATAAGGTTTATTTTAAGTAAAAATATGTGGGGATGCTCTTCTTTTTGCGTTGTTGATTTATCTCGCAAAGAAATGAAGATTGTTATAATAATAAGTACTTCTTTTTTAATTTTCATTAAATAACATTTTTTAAGTTTTACGGAAAATAAAAATTAAATAATACAAAAATATCTTTGGTAATTACATTAATTAATATCTGGTTAGCAAGTAAGGAGCTTATCACGAAATTAAAAATCCTAAAAATAAGAAAAAAGAATTGGGGTAGCGAGGGTATCGAACCGGCATCTCTTACTTACTTATTTCTGCGAAAAACGTAGTAAGGTCAATACACCAAATTGGCATACACTTTGACAACTTAAAAATTGTAGCTGTAGTTGTTCGGTATCTGTCATCAGCCATATAAAGTCATAATCATAGATTTATTATACGTATAGATGGAGCATTCGAAGTCTACAAGAGTGGGCCTGTTTTTGGGGAAAACTTCCCCTAGTGTTGTCATTTACATTATGATGCTGAAATAAAACTCGATAGAATGTAACCTTTTGTCTCGTATGTTATTTTTAAGTATTTAACGATTAATCGAAACAATATTAAAACATTCATTAATAATTTTATAATAACAATAAAGCACAATATTGTGGTTGGTAAAATGGTTTGGATTTAATCTATTTTAAATAATTATAATTAATAATAAATAGTTTGTTATTTATAAATGTTTTCGTTTTTTTTATTGTGATTGCACTATATTATCTCAAACTTGGGAAAAATGTACATGATACTCGCAAAGATCTGCACTTTGGATATTTGCAAATGGGCATGTTTTTTGCTATAAAACTTTTATGGAGTGTTACTTCTAGATATACAAAATTCTATGGTCACAATAGATAGTAGAGAAATATTTCTAATCAAAGCTTCAAATGATTTTGACGTATGTTTCTTTAACGTAAGCTGGCTATTCTAAATTGTATCTCAAACGTATAGAGATAGAGTTCAATTTCATTTAATGTTCCGATATTTTTGGACACTTTGGAAGCTTCGATACCATTGGCGTTGTGACAGTTGCTATAATTATGGCTCTTTGAATGCTCTCATATATTTGGCGCTATGAATGTTGCGATGTTTTTGGGGAGTGTGGGTGCTTCGATTAAATTGAAAGCTTTGGTTGTACAGATATTTTTGATGACTTTCGGTGTTCCTATATTTTTGGGCACTTTAGATGTTACGATACTATTGAAGCTGACTGTACAATAACATGGAAAGTAGCAGCAAAGTCCCCTTACTCGCGCCGTCTAAGTTAACGTAACTTGTACACGGTTCTAATTAACTGTCAAGAACATA
Organism: Papilio dardanus tibullus; assembly: GCA_013186455.1. NCBI lineage: Eukaryota > Metazoa > Arthropoda > Insecta > Lepidoptera > Papilionidae > Papilio > Papilio dardanus. The sequence continues at coordinate 41,278 of QDHC01000410.1, read as the reverse complement.
ATTATTTTTCATGTTAAATGAACTGCAGATCCGCTTTTAAAGTGTGGATTAAATTGTTAGAAACTTTATTAAAAAATACGTAAGAGTTTTACAATATACAAATATATTATTATATTATTTATATAACCTATACTAATATTATAAAGAGAGAAACTTTGTATTTTTGAATTTTGTATGTATTGTAATAACTCAAGAACTACTGGGCCGATTTCAAAAAATCTTTCACTATTAGAAAGCTATATTATCCTCGAGTAACATAAGTTATATCATTTAACTCCACGCTGACAAAGTCACGCACAGCAGGTAGTATCTAATACAGAAATAACTAAGTATATATATTTCATATTTTGTTATTACTAAATTTTAATACCGCATAATTCTTTGATCTCTTAACAGAGCTAATTGCTTCAAGAATTAGTTCATTTTTAACTCAATAATGCTTAAGAGTCAATTTATATTACAGGCTTCAATAAAAAAATAATATTGAGTTGAACAGATTCACTGAAGCGTAAAATAGGGCAGCTATAAAACCTAGACTAGCTACGTACTTAGCCTGTTTTATCATTTATTTAAATTAATATGTTTTATAAGCTATACAAACTAGACGTAACAAGTAATAGGAACATCAATTCATTTCTACACTTAAAAAATATGAGTTTACTAAGTATAAGTAAATTTCAATTCTGAGTACTTCCTTATTACACTAAATTACTAATTAAAACTTTATCTTATTTATTTCTTGTTTTGATAACTTAATTTTATTCATTCTTCTATGCTCTATATTAATATTATAAAGATTTTATTTTTGTATGTATCGAAATAACTCAAGAACCACTAGTCCGATTTCAAAAATTCTTTCACCATCCGAAACCTACATTATCCCCGAGTAACATAGGTTATATTTTTTAATTCCACACGAACAAAGTCGCGAGCAACAGCTAGTTTATATTAATACGTTTTTTTACTTATTGCAAGTGTACGTATTAAGTCAATTCTCTTTTCTTCCTTTTTCTTAGAAGGTCTATATTATTTCCAAATAATCTCCAATAGAATGCTCACTTAAAACAATCGAATAATGTTTTTGTAATTCTATTTTGTTATAGTAATACAAAAGGTATACAATATATACGACTAATAACAGTAAAAGAGCACGATTATGGCAACATCCTAATGTTTTAAGCAATATCTATTTTGGCAACATCGTCAACGGTCCGTAACCGAATTGGATTAGATTTCAAATTGAAAATGTTGTTCTTTTTTCGAATTTTCTTTTTTTTCGTCTGGATTTTTTAGCACTGGCATAAAATAAAATTACTCTATGTAAATTAAAACGTTCTAGATTTACTTCTTTATTTTATTTGAATTAATTTCTTAATTGAAGTAGTTAATTTATTGGGATAATCTATACTAAAATTATAAATATAGAAAGTATTTTTGTACGTATTGAAATAATTCAAAAACTGCTGTAGCGTTTTCAAAAAATCTTTTACCGTTAAAAAGCCGTTTAACAGTGGTAGAGCCCGCTTTAACATCTTCGCACGAGTTGGCCGGCTCGCCCGGTGACATACCACGACCACACAGAAGACAGACGTGAAATGGATGTAATTCCGTGTTTCGGCTAATGAGTGTGGTGCCGGAGGTCTAACTTCAGTCCACTTTCCCTTCTTATCATTTTCTTATAAGGGAATAGTGGGTCGGGGAAGTGGATTTCGCGGGAGAGGGGACGCATAGGAAGAGGAATTATTCTTTTGCTGTGCGTCTCCTCTTCTGTAGATTATGGGTGCGCAAAGCATTTGCAATTGCAGGTGTCTGTGGGCAGCGGTCGCTTCGCTATTTCAGCGAATCAGGATGGCCGCTTGCCCGTTTGCCACTTTTTAATATAAAAAAAAACAAAAAAGCTACATTATCCCCGAATAACATAGGTTACATTTTTTTATTCCACACGGTCGAAGTCGCGAATAACAACTAGTTAATTAATAAAAGCGACACAAAAATTGTACAACAACAAATATTTTGTTCAACGTTCAAAGTGGCATAGTCTACGATAAGTGTGCGTTCTCATTGTCGGATAAATTAAGCTTTAAGTACTACTCTGCAACGTTAATGTAACACGTTGTAATATTCCTACCCCTTCGGTCGTAATGAGCTCGCTTAGAAAGATTTACTCATCCATTTAAATGTTATACCTTGATAATGTAAGGCATTAGATATTATTTGAGCTCTACACTGCTTATATATGTTGGTACAGGCGCAATTAATTTGTCACTAACGGCCGGTTTCAATATCGAACGATCGATTCGACATTGTGACAATCCAAGATTTTATTCCATCTCCAGAGTAGTGACAATCGATGTTTCAATAACAATTAACAATAATCGCAAAACGCCAGATTATTTCAAAATTAGAATAACGTTTGATTTTTTTTTATTTTACGGGCATACGTTGAAGCAAATTTTCCGTTTTTTCCGCGAACTCGATCTAATGAAGCCAGGGTTAGAAAAACGTCAATTTCTGTTGACAACTGTCATATCATTTTCCTTTTCTTTTAAATACTTTAAACAAAGAGGTCTTACTCAAAAATCAACTGCTGGTTAATAAAATTGAAACCGGCCGTAAGTGAGAACTTAGATGATGTTGATGAGAGTGTAGATTTATCAGACTTACGGCTGTTCTTTCAAACGACACTCAAATGTAATCCTCGCTTAAAATCTAATTGGTAAAATAAACCGAGATCGCAGTAGAATTTGAAGTTTAAACGCGGACTTAACACGTAAGACGCTCTTAAATATTTGAAAGTTTGGCCGTGTGGCTTGTGTTTTTTTAATGTACATAGTTATTTTGGCCATTGCTACATGAGTATTTATTGGTACTTTCGGGCTTTTTCTATTTGTTCTTTCTTTTCACATCTGTGTGAAGATTTTCAGTTGTTTTTTGAATGGATTAAAATTAAATTGAAGCAGAAAACAAACCAATAACAAATGAAAATGTAACCTGAATGTTTTTTTATAAATAGAATTTTACTTTACATAAAAGTTAAAGCCGGCTAGAGACGTTCAGTTTTTTACTGTATAATTAAATCTGACGTGCACACGTCAATTTGAACCGCACAGTCGAACTGTACAATTCTCAATTTTGTCTATACACGTCAGTTTTAACTGCGCAGTCTAACTGTACAGTTAAAACTGAGTGTCTGTAGCCGGCTTAACCTTTCAGAACTTTGCGAGTAACCGCGCATTCACAGTTTCCTTTAAACACTTTACTATTGTTAACTAACTTGTGACGTCAAACTATAATTTAAACTTAATCACTTTTGTAACTTATTTAAGTTTTATGTTAGCGTTTACGTTTGTAAGTTTATAAAGTAACCGGAAATATAAACGTTAATGTTTTTAAAAGCTTTTCTATTAAAAAGTAATTTTAGAAATGCAAAATATTAATGACATTTTTCGGTCAGTAGATGGCGCTATTATTAAATAGTGAAATAATAATAGTTCAGCTAAATCAATATTTAAGAATTTTTTTTTTATGTTATTAAGTAACAAACGAGCAAGCGGCCACCTGAATTCGCTGAAATAGCGAACCGACCACTGCCCATAGACATCTGTAATTGCAAAACTGTTAAACTTAAAAGACGACAGAACTAAAAACCTGTCATATTTTCTTAACAACTAGCTGTTGCACGCAACTTTGTCAGCGCGGAATTAAAAATGTTCTATGTTACGCGGGGATCAAGTAGCTTTCTAACGGTGAAAGAATTTTTGAAATCGGCCCAGTAGTTCTTGAGTTATTTCAATACATACAAAAATATAAAGTTTTTCTCTTTATAATATTGGGTATAGGTAAAACAACAAGGATGAAAACTGTAAAAACTAGAATCAACTGAATCAATGTTTAACAAGTATAGTACAGTTTATTAAAAATTCAACATAATTTGTTTCACTTAATAAACTATTTTGTATACTTAAAGCTCGTACTATTTGTATATAAAATCTTCGCCAAACGATCGTAAAAGCTCGACCTGGCTTGTAAGATATTCCAATGTTGTCACACCTGTAGCCGGCACAGATATAGAGTTACTTTGCAGTATCATGTGCGCTTTTTTACTGTCGCCATTTTCTTTACGACACTATTCCACAGAGTATAAACTAACAGAGGGCTTGGTAAACGTAGCACCTTTGAAGTATTAAATTAACAACATGACCCTAATATACGTTTAGTTTTTAATATAAATTAAAAGTATCAAAGTTGGCTTCTAAACAAGTTCTTGCATATAAATGCTTTTATTTTAAAATATTTTAGTTTTGTAAAACAATGTACCTGTATTAATGTATATAGGTTACTATAGCTTTTATGTTGTAATAATGTACTATAAAAATAATACTTAATAATTCGATTGTTTGTAATTAAATTACAACATCATCCTGTCCTTGTCTTCTTTCTCTATTAGCCGTTATCTGAAATCACCGCGTTATTTAGCATATCCTCTTCACGCAATCCAACCTCAAATAACATTAATTTAACATTCCTATACCCGCGCCAAGCGTTTTAACACCTATACCCGCGCACGGTCTTACAGACCGTAACTTTGGCTCCTATTACCTGGTTATTTTTCTATAAAACCGTTTATTTATTTTTTATTTTCCAGAAACTATAGGATGTAGTAAAACAAAAAATATAAATTGTTATCATAAACTATTTATTACTTTAAAGACTATCGGTGTTTCCACAAGGGCCTTTAAAAGTCTCACTTTTTCTTATAGTCTAGGAAAAACTAACATAAAACTTTTTTTTCTAAAAACAAACCTAAAATACCTTTTAATTCTTAAAGATCACTTATCTTGAGACCATTGCAAAATACAATTAGTTACATATTAATGTTTGCAAAGCAGTCAAAACACACTATATCAGCATGCTATAAAGAAAAATATTTGGTACAATCAGCGCAACTGTACTCTGTTTTTCTTTTTTTTTTTTTTGATGCGCAACATCCACATCGGCAAATTATATTATTGTTAGATGCAGCTGCTGATTCGGGCCATCTTATTTGCATATTTCATTAAATCTAAACCTCAGTATTAGTGGCAGAGAAAGAGTAAGAGCTCGTCGCCTGAGGTGAGAATTTAGCAAGTTGTAAGACTTACTAATATAATTAATCTTCTTATTAGATTTATTTATAAGATATCGTTTATTCCTGCCACATTCATCAAACCTGGCTTGACTCAGGAGTTTGATTCCACCGCGTACGCCCTTCTTTACCGATGTAATAATCTCTGTTAGTTTCATAATCTTCTGACTCTGATTGAGAATCATCCTCTCGATCCAATGACTGAATTGCATCTTCAAAATCATGTGCTTCCTCTTGGGGTGGACTACCATCTTCAACTTCGCAATCATATTCATCATCGTAATTGAAGTACGAACTTTTTTCCTCCGAATCCAAAAGAAACAATCGAACACGTTCATCGTAAATATTTGAAGTATTTATACCTAAAAATTTAATAAATCAATACGGTAGTTCTAAAGTATTAAAATGCAGTACAAAACATTACATAAAACAAATAAATAACATATAAATACGCATAAACAAAAAAATATGACTTACGTAAAAAGTTGATCATATACCCGCGTCGGTCTCACAGACCGATCAGGTCGTAGTAGGCCTACATGACATGCTCGCACAACTGCATGCCATGTGAAAACCTAAAGCTAACCCCAAATCATGCAGCTAGCAGAATGCGCAAACTCCCAAAGTTCTTGGAAAAAAAAATATTTACGAAAAACTGTTTCGTCGGTCTCACAGACATTTGCGCGGGTATAGGAGTGTTAAATGATACTGTAACTCTATGCTTGCATTACTCTGTGTTAATATCTGGTACACGAGTTTGCGCTCATCTCATCAATTGTAACAATATGAGAGGCGAGTAGAGTCAACAAATGACTCTATTAACCTCCTGCTTTATCTTTGTCTACTCAGCACGTAACATAAATATTTTTAACGCCTTCCATCTAAACATAAATTCACTGTAGCTGTATAGAAAACGAGGTAGAGTTTGTGCATCCTATTCTTAAGGTACAAGAATTGAATTTGAGTAATAACTTTTGCACTTGACAGTCCCAAACTTGTGGTAAGGAAGACCTAAGGCCCCAGAAGCTGATAAATGATATAGGTAATATTATAATCCCTAGAAAATTCTCTTTGAAATTTTTATATTTATTCTATATACTTGTTTATAAAATATGTTTATGCTTACCTGAACAATGGCGGGCCCGCCTCGCAGACGGGCCCGCACTTCTGTACTGCGTTCCTTCTTTGTTTGAGCTGCACCTGAAATAAACATAGTCGACATAAATACATAATATATGTTGCAAATAAGAAGACGGTTTCTTTTAGTGCAAATTGATCTAATTTTCAATCGACTTCCAACAGAAGTAGGTTATCTACACCCATTATATTAATGCCTATTTGTATTGATTCTTTTCAGTTTATTTTTTCATATTATAAAGTGGCAATCGAGCAAGCGACCGCCTAGACTCACTGAAACAGCGAAACGACCCCTGCCCATAGACATCTGCTATTACAGATGCGTTGCCTACCCTTAATCTTCGTAGGAGGAGAAGCACAGTAAGAGGATAATTCCTCTCCCTTTGCGTTCCCTCCTTCGGAAAATACACTTCCCCTTCCCATCGTTTCCTTATAGGAAAAGGAAAGGAAGGGAAAATGGATTACATTAGGCCTCCGGCACCACACTCATCAGACGAAAGACGGAATTGCTTCCATTTGACGCCTGTCTTTCGCGTGGTCGTGGTATTTCACCGGGCGAGCCGGACAATTCGTGCAAAGATGTTAAAGCGGGCTCTACCACTGTCAGTTTTCTCTTCTAACTATGCGTATGGTGATTCTAAAAAGATAAGTGTTTATTTAAAGACATGATTTTTTCATAACAGGGCAGTGTGTCGCTTGACTGTTGGCCGGTCGCCAACATTCTAAGCGTGCTCACGAGGGAATAGGGAGACGAGTTAAAAGTCGCAGTTTTAGTCGCCACTTGTGTTTTGCTTTATTTACTGATCTTTTGTCATGACTTATATACGTAATATGACTGAACAAAATAAAGACAAAAACAAAACACTACTTCCGTAATCTAGAGGGGTATGCAGAGATTATGAATATCCATTTGACGCTCTCTTTGCTCATTTAACCTGCTTCTTTCATATTCGTAAAATGAAAAGTAGCTATGTCATATACCTAAAATTATTTTTCAAAAATATAATTCAAATAACAACTACACACAACGAAACGATAAAAAATAATGAAGTGATAAATATAAAGAAATATTTTACTCAGAGAAAAAAGGCGAGACGATTTAACATTTTCTCAGTTTTCGGTACATTTAATCTCCGTTCGACCAACAAACGCTTTCAAGATGGTGCCCTTTTTTATTCTTATTTTTTCTTTTTTCTGTTATATTGTTAACACAGGACGTGGCATTAAATGGGGCGAGGTGAAAAATAATAAAGTAAAGCCTCGGGCAGCAGACATTGTACTTCAAAGGGTTCCTGCGAGTTCAGAGGGAGATAACTCCTTTACGGGAATCAGCTATTAAATTTTATAAGGCGCTTGCAAAATTTAAAATGCCACTTTATCTAGGATAATTTTCTGGCTGAAATGTTTTCATTGTGAATTGTTTTTTATTTGTTTGAATGGTATCATAAAATATTATAGTAAGTACATACATTACAAAAAAAACTATTTAGCCATTTCGCCATTACAAAACTATGTAACAAAGCTTAGTGTTTGGTTTAACCACAAAAGTTTGGAATCGTTAATATTGAAGTTTAACATGAAAGTTAACTGAAAAGGGAATTACGGAATCAAATAGCCCGGAAATCAGACTAATCCCATTCTAAACACGTCTCTGCGGCTTGGCAGTCGCCCACCGCGCCCACCGCGCCCACCGTGCCCACAGCGCCCAGCGCCAACCGCAGATCCTCTAACTTCCCTTTACCATTTATTCAATACACAGCATCATTTTGAGAATACTTCATAATTTTACGATCGAAATTAGCACATCTGTTCAAATTAAAAATGTAATTTTTATTCAGCGTAACCTATTGGTTCTTATTATGGTACTTTTTTAATTTAAATTAATCGATGTTAAATTCGAAAATCTACTATACGAGAGATGTAAGGAACTTTTTTGACTTAGAACTTTTTGGAGGAGCCAGCAATTTATGAGACTAGGTGTCGCCTGCCACTCCATCTTAGCGGATTAAAAAGAAAACTTACTAAGTAGATGCCTACCTACATGGTCATCCAGACGATGTTCTACATCTGGGCAAAAATTCATCAAGATCTGTTCAGGCGTTCTGAAGATACTTTCAAACATCCATGGAAACTTTCGCATTTTTAATATTAGTAGGTAAAAGATTACAATTACCAAACAAGCATCACGTGATCAAGCCACATTTCAATAAGTCATTTTAATATCGTTTTCAAAAAGCTTTTCAAATAGGCTAGCCACTCAAAGCGGTCGCAATAACGAGAAATTTACGAGAACGACAACCGCAGAGTATGAGTGCCCTCACCGGCGCTCAGTTGTCCCCACTCGCGGCTGATTGATACGCCGCGCTTGTCTACGTTCAATTACACATTAAAATTGCCTTATTACTATCAAACGGCGTAGAGTTAGAGTAAGGTTTTAATAATACAGTGTGGCAAACGAGCAAGTGGCCACCAGGATTCGTTAAAAAATCCGAAGCGACCCCTGTCCATGCACATCTGCAAATGCATATGCGTTGCCTACCCTTAATCTTCGAAGGAGGAGACGCACAGCAAGAGGATAATTCCTATATCTATGCGTCCCCTCTCCCGCCAATCATTCCCTTCCCGTCATTTCCTTATAAGGAAATGATAGGAAAAGAAAGTGATTTAAAACGAGTTCTCCTACTCCACACTCATCAGACGAAACACGGAATAGTTTCCATTTGACGTCTGTCTTCTGTGTGGTCGTGAAATTTCACCAGACGAGCCGTCCACTTCGTGCGATGATGTTAAAGCGGCCTCTACTACTGCTAAAGGTGATGCTTGCTTGGTGTGCTTTAACAGTAAAATGCCAATCACAACACAATCATGCTATTTTGTGACGTCATAAATCATAAAAAATATAAGATTGTGGCAAAAATTTTCAAGCGATAGTATTTAGCTAAAGTTTCATCATCATCCTTCTAATTATCGACGATGATCATCTTTCAAATCCAAGTGGGTTACTGAATTTACATGCGCTACAGAAAATTAGAGAGCGAAGATCAAAAATTTATGAAACTGATAATTACGTTCGATATCACACGTGACAAGCACATGACTTATCGAATGTCGTCAGTTTCATACATTTTTGTCTATTCCATTATATCGCCAATGGAAAGATACTTTTGGTAACCCCCTAGGTTCAATAAAACACAGACAAAACAAATGCAATCATAAGAACACATGACGCAAATTATATCATTTCAATAAATGTTCGAAAAGTTCATTCGAAAATAACTCTGACCGTAAGTCCCCGAAACGATTTGTCTTTCTCTCATATTTCCCACGGGAATGTCCCTTTTTGCAAGTAAATTTTTATTCATCCTTAGATAAGCTTAATAGCAAATATCTTCGAGACCTGCAAGTCTCCGAGATTGTAACTTTTAGAATTAAAATAGTTTTATTATCTTTAATAAGAATTTTATAATAAGCGCCGATAGCCTAATAGTTTGGGGTACGGAGTGCCGATCTCGTAGTCGTGGGTTCGTATCCCATTGGATTATTGTAGTGAACCATATCCTAACAGAAGCTTTTTCAAGCTTACCAGGGATGGTTGAAGGAAATATGAAAATTAACAAAAATATACGAATATTTTAAAAAAATATATGATAAACCTTTATATTGCTGACTATCGCTGCCAGACAGTGAAATTAAATTTTGAAGTTTATAACCGATTTTTTAAAAATAATCAACCAATTATACCTAAAAGTTTGCTTTAATAGAAAAATGTCTCGAAGTAATTCCTGCAAATCATATAATTTATGTGATTTGTATACAATATGGTACTAAACAAGCAAATATATGCAAAAATGTACAGATGTTACAAAGATCTGTTGTAATATTACAAAAACAGTATCTATCCGATTTTGTTTTATAGTCAGACCTTACTGAAGAGTGGTCGTAAAATTTAAAGGTTAGTGTAAGGTATGAGCAATAAAAGATAACCGGCCTGCTTTTTCTGAAACAACTTCATATAGACTTAATAAGAAGATTTATGTCAACTAGATTATTACGATACTTGGAGGTTACCCAAATTACATTCGCTACGAAGCAATTCGATAGCGAACGTCAAAAATGTATGAGGACAAAGACATTTTGTATGGGGAAAACGGCCTCCCAGACACGTCAGCGGTCAGGAGCCGCGCCGACTATGCAGGTGTTTTGGAGGTTAAAAAAAAAAGGTTAAAGGTTTTGACCCATGATGGGCTCCATTTTCCGCAACTCCACGACTAGCGCGTATTTTGCGTGAATACACATGTGTGCAAAAAACTTACAAAAATATAAAAATAGATTTTAATAATTCTTTTAAGTTACTTTCTCGGCTAAGAGCGTCGGTAAATATGCACATATGAAAATCGAAAATCGAAAAACACCTTGGTACATGCCGGGATTCGAACTCGGGACCTGCAGTTTACAAGTCCAGAGCTAAAACCCCTGAGCCACCGACGCTTGTTTTGGAGGTTATTGCAAGTGTCTTTCTCTTTGCAGGGAATATTATGGTAGTCTCCAGAGCATTATATGTAAAAAACAAGCGGTTAAAAATAAATTAAGTTGACTTTTTAAGCATTAGCGCTAAGAGCCGCGCGGACATTTAAAGTGTCTGGTAGGCCGTTTGCCCCATCCAATGTGTTTGACTGCTTGCAGGGAGTATTGTTATAGTCCCTTGAGCTTCATATGTGAAATCAGCTTTGTGAGTAGAACTCAATAATATTTACTGCAACTTTAGCGCGTGATTTCGCGAAACTACCCAACTGGACAGGATAACTAATGGCCATTCACTGATATATACGAGTATCTAATCATATATGAATTAAGCATTTGGAAATAACTGAGGTCTGCTGCTTTTCGGATCCCGATCTATTAAAAGAATACATAGAAAGCATAAATTACTCCAACAAAGTCCAGTAATAAATTTTCATACAGTAGTTACAAGGAAATAAGGAAAATTATTAATTTTGTTTAATTGTAGGGCTGCTTCAGTTAGAAAACACAAAAAAATAATAATTTCCCCCCTTGACTTTAATTAACCTTTGACTCTTAAGAACCTTTGAATTTCTTTAATTAAAACGTTTTTGCGTTTATTCGATTTCTAACTTGTCAAGTTCAGGGGGGGTAACCCAAAGCACAATTCTATTGGCGATATCGCCGATGGAATCGACAAAAAAGTATATAACTGACATTTTTTTTATATTATAAAGTGGCAAACGAACAAGCGAACACCCGGACTGATATAGCGAAGCGACCGCTGTCCATAGATATCTGCAATTACGGATGCGTTGAAATAAGTCATGTGATTGTCACGTGTGAGATATCGAACGTCATTTTCATACATTTTTGACGTTATACAATCGCTTCGTAGAGAATGTACTTTGCGTAACCCCCCAGAACAGAAACTAATAATTATTATTTTCTTAAACGCTCGTATTGTTCCTAAAACGGATAAATAATTAAAATCTAAAATAACATTCTGTTTATTCCATTTTCTTTTGTAAATATAATTTTTTATGTTACTTGTATTGTGAGCCCCTATTTAGAGCTTTAACAGTTATTTAAAAATAAATGGATTATAATCACGAACTTTGTGACAAACACAATGGTAATATTTTCACAATATTTATGGCAATACCAAGAGTTTTTTCAGCAATTTACTTACAAATTACTTTATTTAGAAAAATGTTAATTTAGATTTACTAAAAAAAGACTTTAAGAAAAAAAAACATGTGTAGACATTTCTAAAGCCGGCTAGAAACTATAAAGTTTTAATTGCACAGTTAATTACGTACACACGTCAATTTGAACTGCACAGTCGAACTGTACAGTTCATATTTTTGTCTACACACGTCAGTAGTAACTCCGCAGTTGAACTGTAGTTAAAACTGAGCGTCTATAGCCGGCTTTATATAATTTATTTTTATTATATTAAACGAGCAAGCGGCCACCTGGATTCGCTAAAATAGCGAAGCGACCGCTGCCCATAGACATTGCAATTGCAGATGCTTTGCCTACTCTTAATGTACGAAGAAGGAGACGAACAGAAAGAGTATAATTCCTCTTCAAAAGCGTTCTCTCCCCCGCCAAATCCACTTCCCCTTCTCATCATTTCCTTATAAAAAAAAGATAGGAAGGGAAAGTGTGTAACATTAGGCCTCCGGCACCATACTCATCGGACGAAACACTTTGTAGTACTATAATAAATGACAATAAAATGGAATGAAAAAAAAATCTTATATTTTTAAAGATAATTCTTCCTTAACACGGATTTAAATCAAAATGGTTATAAAAATATTCAAAGAAAAAATGTAAGATCAAAATTGTTGAGTTGGCAACACGTAAACGCTTGCAAATAATACTTTGCGGGTTGCCTTTCATATTATTTTCGGTTACCGCTTTATAAATGAGATAAAGCCTCTGGTTGGAGCCGAAAAGGATTATTTTATTATATTTAGGCATATATCCGACCTCTTTTGAAAGGAGAGAAATCGTATCCTTTGTCTTATTAAATACTAGCTGTTACTCGAGATTTCATCTACGCAAAATTAAAAATATGCTATTCGGGGATAACGTAGCTTTCAAACGGTGAAAGAATTTTTAAAATCGACACAGTAATTTTTGAATTACTTCAATACATATAAAAATACAAATCTTTCGTCTTTATAATATTAGTGTAAAGTAGAATAACGTACTACCAGAACATTTTATGGATATGTATGTATATTTCTGTTCCGTTTTGGCCTCCAAGATCATAAATAATTTAATTTTTAATTGCTTGTGCTTTTAAAGCTTAAAGTATCCTCTAAGACCCATTTATACCAACGCGTTTAATTTCATCGAATTTGTGTTTTCTATTAAATTTACTTGTCAATATTTTAATATAATTTAATAAATATTCCTGACTATAATATTAAACGACATAAAGTGTGCTATCAATTTTTATTGAATTTTGAAGTTTAAAGAGTGAATGCAATAAAATTGAATGTTATCAGTACCAATGCAGTGAACAGAATTATTACTCAAGTTTTCTTTATTGCTTACTTTAACTTCCTATTATACAACTTAATAGCTATGACTTTAAATCCCGATTTTATGTCCGGATATATAATTATATTAGCTGTTGCTCGCGACTTCGTCCGCGTGGAATAAAAAAAACTAGCATATGTGTTGTTCCAAGCTATCTGTGCTTTCATCGAGGTTCCGTCGTTCTATAGATATCTTCAAATATCCATTCATCCAAACTTTTACATTTATAATATTAGTAAAAAGTACTTAATTCATATTTATTCGATTTAGTAATGACCACTACATAATATGAAAATTAAATATCTTCCTCTCAAGTTTGCTTTGAAAAAATCACTTTATTTTTCTATTTTTTTTTCTGTGTACATTTTATCATTCTAACAAAGAGATTCGTGTCCAAGTTTCGTCCACCACAAGTCGTTACTAAGATCTGTGAAGCCAAAACAATTGAAGGCGACGTGCGATGAATTACCAATTTCATCTCTTTCAAAGAAACCAGGCTACTTGATAGTGGTTTGTTAAACACTAGCTAATTTTAGCTACTTCGTAAGCGTGGAAATAAAAATATAGCCAATGTCATTCGGGGATAATGTAGCTTTTTAATGGTGAAATAATTTTCAAAATCGGTTCAGTAGTTTTTGATTTATTTCAATAAATACAAAAAACATATCTTACCATTTCATCACTGCGTAGCAAAGGAAATTTTTTATAATTCCATGGAGACGAAGCCGCAAGCGAAAGCTAGTTTTTAAATGTAAAATATTCCAAATATGACCCTTTATAACATATTTTACTATACACAGTAATAGATTTAACACAGCGGGAATAAAGTTTGTCTAAGAACGTGCTACGGCTAACAAATTAAGGTTTCCTAACATCCGTTTCATTTTGTACTGACTCGATACGTGCTTGGTTAGTTTATAAATAAGTTATGTAGTTTAGAGACTGAGCGAGTGGGCGCCTGAATAGAACTAATAGGATTAGAATCTACCAGTTAAAATTACTTTAAAAACGGAAAATAAAGATCAATTATTCAATCCTTTTTATTCTCTATTTACTTAATAGTTTCCTAGTAGAAAGGTGACGCCGTGGAACCGCTCCTACGGGAATTAAAAGTAGTTGACTGACAGTAAAGACAGTCGACGCTGGCTTTCTCTTGTGTCGGCAACCAAGACCAATTTTGGGTCGATGCGCCAGCGAAGTAGTAGTAATAGTTTTAGTTATAGACAAAAAAGGTATGTGTCAATATAGATAATAATTGCACAATAAGGCAAACGCTTAGAAATATATCTTTATCTTTGTAAACAATGTTTCAACGCTTATTCTCATTGATGACTAATTGCTGACAACTTGGCATACCTTCAAAGTCGAATAAGAACATCATATTAGTACATTTCGCTATGACGCTAAAACTTTATACAAATTGTGCAATAATTATTCAAAGAAGTCTCATGATATTAAGCTTTTAAAACACGCAATGTTTTACAATAACTAGCTAAGTGAATTTAATAGAAGACTTCCAATAATAATCGTCTAACATATTAATTATACTGTTTTATATTAAAAACACATATCCTCCTTATTAGGTCCAAGTGAATTCCTCAGAACCTTCTCAAATCGCACTCGAGGGCGCCCACCGGGGAGGTTTCAGTGGGTCGAACCCCACATAACTCTGTCTATCCCCCAGAAAGCAATGTATCTTTTAAAGATATCCCCCTCGAAAACAAAAAAAAATGCTACTTACTATTTTTTTTTTAATTCCGTGGAATCACGGACAATAGCTATTCGATTATTCTAGTAACAGAAGCTATTGAAAAGTTATAACAGGTGTTACAAACATGGTATGTATCTGGTATTTATAATGATGTAAAGGTGAGAGGCGGAACAACATCTTGCCAAATTCATTGTGAGTCACTCGATCAGGTCACGTGTTATTTATAATTAGATTGATATTTTCGTCGATAGATAGCGCTGTGATTCGTGTTCAATGCACTTTGCAATTTCTGGTAGACTTTTAGTCTTAAATATAGCATAATGTTTAGCAACTGCTGTGTTTATTGTGGATTGAATACCTACAGCTTAACCTCTAAAATAACCAAAAAAATAGTAAATTTTTACCATAGTTGACCATCGTTGCAAGAATATTTTAATTTTGTTTTAAATATAAACTAAAATATATTCTATTGTTATTTTATTAAACTTCCAGAAAAGCTTCTTAGAGACGCCATTTGCAATTAAATATTACTAATTTATTATAACATTAGAACTAAGTACAAGGAAAAACAGTTAAACAGATAATTAGTAACATAATTATACAGGGTGAACAAAACATTAATAACGAAGGATTTTTTCCCGTCTAAAGGTAGTTTTTGTGAAGGAGGAAAACGCAGTAAAACCAATAACTTCACCTGCCTAACTGAAACAACGTAACATCTTGCCTGTTCCCACGGGCCGCGGTATTATGAACTATCGCCACGTACCTAGAAAAAAATAAAGTTATAAGAATTGTGTTTTTTTATAAGAAAAGGGAGCAAACGAGCAGCGGGAACACTGAGGTGATCAACGACGCACATGGACATCTGCAATACCAGAGGAACCACAGATGCGTTGCAGGCATTTGAGAAGGTGATACACTCGCTTCTTGAGGGACCGTAAGAGGTTTGTAAATACCGCCGAGGACAGACCATTCCACAGTGCGGCTGTGAGAAGCAGGAAGTTACGCTGAAGCCGCACTATAGAGGATTGCCAGCCATCGAGGTGGTGCGGATGGAAACTGGCGGTCTGTCGACTCGTCCGATGACGGAACTCGGCGGCAGGAATTGTTCCAAACAATCCTTCAGAGCTATGTTTCCCAATACATAATTTAGTTGTGGGCCTGCGTCTGGTCTAGTGAATTTCTCCATGTCTGCCTACTAAAGGACTTTTGTTTCCATCTTTTGACGCCGATTTAATGTCTCTATCGACATCATCCAGCCATCTCCTAATTTAATTATCGTATTTCTTAATCTGCTTTAAAATAAAAAAAAAACACAAAATAAGTGTTAAAAAAGTGTGAAAACAAACTTTATAATCAACTTTTTATTTTGTTCAACTTTTCATATTAAAATTAATACTTAAAGTTGTGACATAAATAATGTAAAAAGCGATATAACCATTGTTTAACAAACTTTAGGTATGTTAAAATAAACTATAATGACTTTATAATTACACATGTGATACAGTATGTTCAGAAATTCTACAGCTATTGTTTCCTTTGGGAATACAAGGTAATGAAACTTTCTCACTCAACAGTTAACGACCGTGCTATAACAATAGAAGTGCTAAAGTTTTAAGATTTTATATACTTTTATGACTATAAAATATATACTATTATACAACTGAGTTTACCGTTGTATAACTGTTTTTACAGTGAAGGAAAACATCGTCATGAAGTCACGCAAAATACGCCCTAGTCGTAGAGTTGCCGAAAATGGAGCCATCATAGCTCGAACAACTAAATCTACACTTTTTATAAAGTCACTCTATATGAAGACTCATTATAATATCATAATTGATTAGTGCTTCTTCTTCTTCTTTAATTTAAGGTTTTTCAATTCTCTATGTCCTTCTGTTACGAGACGACGTCCACTTTCTTTTTATTTGGTCTATATAACTTGCCGTCGGTCTTGCTCTCTTTCTCTTTCCTTCTATTTTGCCTTCTATAAATGGTTATCAAGTTGTCGTGTTGTATCTTAATTGATTAGTACAAGATAATATCTTTTTTTTATCTCTGTTTAAAGATCACTCTAAATAACGCAAAATATAGCTCAGTCAATTGATTTTTTGGGTAATATATATTTTATTTCACTCTGTTTAACAACAAACCCTATAAGGCTGAAAAAAGCTCAGTTTGTCAAGTTTACGTTGTATTTGTATGTAAAATTCGCATATATTTTTCTTTGTTCCGTTGACTTTCTTTGTTGAAAGACTTAAAAAAACATGAAAGAAAGAAAGAAAGAAAGAAAACACATTTATTGCCACACACTAAGACAAAAATAAATAAATTAACTTAAAATAGTAAATAAAGAAAAAAAAGCGTCGCAATGGGAGCCAGCTCAGCATATGCAGGGACGGCCTAAACCGTTCCTGCGCTGGTTTTCAGCTGGCTCCCTTTACACTCATCTGAAAAAAATTACATAACCGGAGGGGTAACTATTATAATTCTAGTATGATACAGAACATCAGCCTCTTAACACTTATTTATAATTATTATACAAAATAACCTTACAAGTAACAAATTAACTGAAAAAACAAACAAACAAAAAGCCGGTACATAACCTATTATGTTAATTAAGCTATATCACAATAATAAGTAACCATAAAAAACAAAAAACAAAACTAGTAGTAATAAAGGTAACAATCTATTAACATAGTTTAAAAAAAAACTCTTGAGTTCATAACTATTATAAGAAAAAAAAGTAATAATTTAATAACAACATCATTAACCAACAAGTAATAATTAAAAAAGATATAAGATTAAATATAGAACAAACTGCTTTTATAATTATATAAACAAAAGAATACATACAAAGAAAAAAACTATTGAATTATTGATTTATTTGTGACTCTAACAGAATTGTTTTATACTTTTTGGCAAAGACTGGATGTGACGAAATTTTGTTTAGCGGTGGCGGGAGATCATTCCAAACTTTCGAAGCCGCGAATTTAAACCCACCTCTAACGCCGACAGTATTGTGCTCTCTCACATACTGTTATCTCTCTCATTCCCTTTGAAAAAATAAAGATAACGATATGTTTTTGTAATGAAACTATCTTTGTTTTATTTTTATTGGTATTTCGTTCAAAGATATAATTATTATCCGAAGTAATTGAATATTTTCATCTTAGTAAGAAACACCCTGTATCAAGGCTAGAATTAATAAATTTAATAACCAGACTTTGACTTTTAAAAGACAGGACCTGTAATTTGTGCGATTTTTTGAATAAATATGAGACCAAAAATACATTTCCTTTTTACGTATCTGTCATGATAAGCACACGCGTGATTGTCTCTTTATTTCGATTTATACGCGAAAAGTGTGGAATTTAGTTCGCACATCTGCGGCTCTTTGCTTAGTCCGCGTCTCTAAAATCAAAGATTCCGGTCAAATTACCTCACAAGGTCCTTTGTAATCTTGTTCATCCTTAACTAAATTTATTATTATATCAACAAAATACTTATCTTCTGTGTCTCTTAGGATATTAATTATTTCTTATTTATAGTTGACTTTTATTTAGTTCGTCTACTAGGGACACTAATAACTTATTTACTGTCACAAAATATTTTATTTAAGTTAGGATTAATAGCAATTTTATTAATTCAAAAACTTTTACGTTAAAATCAATCTAGCTGTTGTTCGCGTCTTCGGCTGCGCGGAATTAAAAAATATACCCTATGTTATTCGGGGATAGTTTAGCTTTCTAACGGTAAAATAATTTTTGAAATCGGTCCAGTAGTTCTTGAGTTATTTCAATACATACAAAACTACAAATTTTCACTGTTTAAAATTTTCTTTTTTATAAATAGAGATTTCTCGAATTTGAAAATTATGAGAAAAATTTTCCCTTTAAAAAATAGTACAAATCTGTTTAAAATCGTTCTGATGAACAGACGACATAATATTCAACAATATAACAAAAAATAATTTACAAAACACGAACACTTTGTAAAAAAAAACTATAATTATCATAATTAGGCACTCGAACCACTAAACCCACACACATTTTCACCTTCACCTAAAAAACACAGCGAAAACATAACAAAAACCGTTTTATTTGCTTTAAATTCTATCAGTGTTTTCATTTTTTTTTAATTTTGAATTTTATTACAATATTAGTAGACTAATTGATATAAAATTAGGTTATAAAAACTTACTGTGTAACGCGCAAGAAACACATCGACACTGTGTTCTGTCACTTCACACGTTCTCTAGCTGAATTCTATTAAAAGAAAACACTCAGACTAGAGGTGCGCGAGTGGGCGTACATGAAGACATTTTATATTTAATTTTAAATCTATTAACACTATCATTTTATTATATTTAACTTAAATACTAGCTGTTGCGACTTTGTCCGTGTGGAATAAAATATATCACTCAGGGATAATGTAGCTTTCTAAAGGTGTAAGAATTTTTGAAATCGGCCACGTAGTTTTTGAGTTATCAATACTTACAAAAATACAAATCTTTCCTTTATAAAATACTAGCTGTTGTGTTCGAATTTGTCAGTGTGGAATTGAATTATAGCCTATGTTACTCGGGGATAACGTAGCTTTCTAATGGTGAACGAATTTTTGAAATCGGCCCAGTAGTTCTTGAGTTATTTCAATACAAAAATACAAAGTTTCACTCTTTATAATATTAGTATAGAAGTATAGATTTTAAAGACCTAATTTACTTTTCTATCATCCATGTGATAATCGCTGACCGTGCAATGACCTTGAACGCTGACAGACAATATGTATTAACCTAGTAGCCGTTGTTCGCAACTCCGTCCGTTCTAAATAAAAAAAAACTTAGTAAGCTGAATTCTTCCATAGATGGGCTATATCCCTGCATTAATCGAGATTTGTTTAGCCATCCATACATACATTAGTAAAATGTATTTCTACATTCAAGTTTCGGTAATTAAAACAGCTCAAATATTAAATACATCACTTTATATTTTTTTCATAAAGAAAAACTTAATTCTTCGCCATTTAGGTCATGAGGTGTGAAATTTTAATGAAAAGCAAGAAATATTTTCTTAATTAAAAAATGTACTATTAACAAAAAAATTTCTTTTCAAAACGTAATTAAAAAATAAACGTTTCTGTCTAAAAAGTACTTATTTCTTGGTAATAATTACGAGTTCTTTATTTTTTTAATTATTCGTGATAAAAGCAACAAACAATACAATTCGAAAAATATATAATTTCAATTCAAATATTGTTTACTTAAACAATCTCTTATTGTCTTCTTTAGTGTAGATTTAGTATAGATTTCACTAAAGGGCTACCTTAGTGACCACTTAACTATTCGTACTGCCACAGAGTTTCTGACTATACACCTGATTAGTTTAAGAAGGTATTTTTTATATTATAAAGTGGCAAGTGGACCACCAAAATTCGCTGAAATAGCGCAACGACCGCAGCCCATAGACATCTGCAAATGCAGATGCGTTGCCTACCCTTAATCTACGGAGGAGACGCACTGAAAGAGGACAATTACCCGACGCTCTTAGGTGAAGGAAAAAATCGTGGTGCAACCTGCACATAAAGAAATTCAAAGATATGTGTATTCACGCAAAATACGCGCTAGTCTTGGAGTTGCCGAAAATTGAGCCCATCATGGGTCGAAATCTTTAACCTTAAGAGGATAATTCCTCTTCCTATACGTCCCCTTCCCCGCCATATTAATTTAAATTAACACATAATTTATACACGACAGTAAGTATTTCGTGGTATTTGAAACTTTGTCAATATACTACGAGTATGAGTATTATAAAAGATTTTTCATCGCTTTCGCGAACAGTTCTTGGCACTCGGATTATTCCTGACAGTATTTTCGTCGACGACAGGTTAAGGGCATTTAGTCTAGATTATTGCTATAAGATAAATGCTTTTAAATACTCTCGTTATAATGTTTTCTACACAAATTAGTTAAGACAAAAATAATGTATGTACTAATAAAGAGATAGAACTTTTGCCAAATGAAATTATGTTGACAAAATCAAGAAAACGAATTGTTTCAAAAATAGTCTTTATTTTTTATGAAGCAATTAGTTTTATAAAGAAAATCTTTCGTGTAAAAGTGCTGGAAAAAAGTCTTTTATTTAAAAGAAAAGTGGCAGATGACATTTTTGTTGCGACAAACAACATCTACCGAAAAAAAACTTTTGTGTGAAAGAACGTCTTTGTTTAAAAATTCAGAACAATTAAGAATTGTAATAGTTCGACCCATGATGGGCTCTATTTTCCGCAACTCCACGATTAGCGCGTATTTTGCGTGACTTCACACACATCTTTGAATTTCACGATGTTTTCCTTCACCGTAAGAGCGTCGGGTAAACTAAGAATTATACATTTTAGTAGTTTCTTTGGTTTGAGTTATTTTTGAATTTACTATACACATCATACTAAAAACTTTGTAGTTAAAAAAAACTGTTATATTTTTCTTTTAGTCGTAAATCATAAAAAGAGTCAAAATAAAACGAAGTGATATTTTAACAAAAGAATTTTCGCGCCCTTTTTTAATCTCATAAGCTTATGTAACTTTCACATGTAGGCGATGTTAATTCTTTTCCAGCAAAATATGAGCTGAAGCAACACCAAATTTTCATAAATGTACTAAAATATATTATGTTGTTAATGTTTTGTGAACCTGGCCATAAATAATTCATACAAAAAAAGTAGCAATACAATCAAACCTGGTTAAGCTAACGCACCGCGATACTGTCTCGCTTATAGAGGTTTCTCTCTAATCCAAGATTCTCGCTTATGGAAATAGCTCGTCGGTACCATAGTATGACTCTCGTAGTATGTTTCTCGTTTAACTGTATATTATACGAAATATGAACAGTCTAAGTTGTTTGCAACTAAGTCGAAAAATTGTCATGCAAACATACACACTTGCTACATTACAGTTCTAAACCTCTCAGTTTAAATTGCACAATTTTAACTGTACAGTTCGGTGCTTTAATGTAGTAGTTAATATACAAAACGGGATAGGAATTAAATTCTTTGACTATATAGCCCACTACTGTGTTATTAGCCTTATTAAAATTCTTCGTTTCATCTGTTCGATTTATACGGACCCAATCCTCTTGATACTTTTTATATTCGTCAAAATATTAGTAGTCCTTTTATTTCAAGTCTACTAACGTAGAAGCAATTGTTCTTCAAATGTTTGAACATTTATCGTGCCCGAGTGTGCTGAGGACGGTTTCGGCATTCCATTAACATGGGAAGCTCGAATTTCCATAGGAGCAAAGGCCAAGACGTGCTAACATCTTCAAGTGGGGTAACGTAGACACTTTCGGTCCATCTACAAATTGGCCATCGAAAAAGGTTCTAGTACTTAAGTAGGACGTATTTATATTGCGGATGGTATTAGCTTCACTTCTGCTGCACTTTATGTAATGTGTGAGCAAACGTTATGGCTTTTATTTTAAAGAATTTAACGATAAAATGTTGTTTCAGTACATATTGGTCTTGGCTGACGCGTGAAAAATAAAAGTTGACAGAATCGTAAAGAGGAAAAGACTGTTTTTGACATAAATAGTACTTTATTTTTATTTCTTGGTATTTCTGACCTTACGGCTACATTAGACTGATGTCACTTACGTCGGCCTTACGCCGAAGTAAAATTTCCGTTTTTATCGCGAACTCAGTCAAGTGTAGCCATAGGGTTATTTCTTCCAATATTCTATATAAACATATTGTTGCGTTACTACTAGCCAACTCCTAGCTCGCAGCACGTCTTTTTTACTTTTTTTTATTTTTTTGTCATTGTATTTAATTCATTCTTTTTATTCTTACTTTCTTTCTTCTTACTTCATGTCTTCTTTTTATTAATCTTTTGTATAAATTGTTTTACTTATTAAATTAATTTTTCGCGCAATCATTGGTCCTTAGAGCCGGATATATTTAAGCATACTTTTCTAAGGGACGTAAACAAATAGTACTCAAATGCAAATTGATTCCGGGCAAGTGGATAAATTGAAATTTATTACTTTTCCTGTTCTCGTACATCCATAAACAATAATAGCCAATAAATTCATATTTCTGTCAAGTTCTATTGTCTATGGAACAATTCCAAATACCACAGATTATAAACGCGATGCACTTCTTGTTTCCTTACTAACATATTTAGTATCTAGTTTTGATGTTTTTATAACCTTGGCAAGGCTAAAAATGGTTCAATAACATCGTAAAATGTGCAGCAGATCTTTTGTTTTTGTGTTTGTCATTTATTTTCTATAAATAAACATTTGCAAATGCAATAAAAAAAAGTTTGTTGACTTTAAATTCTCACAAGGTACTAGTAAATTTGGCAGTAATTTTTAGCTTTTATTGTACTGTATAATTTTATTAACTGGCGATTTTCCAAAATACCAAATCGGTGCAAACAAAGGTGAATTAAGGTGACTTTGTTCCGTGTTAATGACTTGCATTTTACACAAAAATTATGAATTATTTATTTTCACAAGTATATCATACTATAAATTAAATTGTTAAAACTTTCGTGACACATCATCTAATATTATTGCGAGCGTCCGAAACTAGTAGGTACCGTTACCGCAACAACACACGTGATCTTTAGCCGCGTTAATAATATAATATACTATGAATTTGATAAAGTTGTATCAAAAGGAACTTAAGGTCTAATAATTCCTAGATAATATAATAATATTATGTAGAAATTAATAGATCTTCCTAGACAAGTTAATATTATTATACATGAACTATGAAAAGGGATTATAATTGATGATTTATAATTGAATTTTATCAATGAACCATAGGTGAGCCCTGGGGAAATCAATAGTTTATACACATCGGCACGTGAATGTGTCCATTAAAAGTACACTACAAAATTCCACTACACTACGAGTACATAGGTATTTATTTCCGCTTTGTTTTAGATATAAATGACTACGAGTATACGAGTATACTATTATAAAGAGAAAAGATTTGTATTTATTGAATTAACTCAAAAACTACTTGGCCGATTTCAAAAATCCTTTCACCGTTAGAAAGGTATTTTATCCCCGACTAACATAGACTATGGTATTTAATTGCATGCGGACAAAGTCGCGCACAACAGCTAGTCTATACTAATATAATAAAGAGTAAAGATTGATATTTTTGTATTTATTAAAATAACTCAAAAACTACAGGCCGAATTAAAAAAATCTTTCACGGTTAGAAAGATAATTTATCTCCGAGTAATATAGGCTATTTTTTTAATTCCACGCAGACGAAATCGCGAGCAATACCTAGTATTTTATATTAGGATACACATTTTCTGTTAGAAGTTTTAATGTTACTTTTTACAACAATGAAGGGCGTAGTAGAGTTTTGAAATATTCGTATGAGGTCCACATTAATTATGTATACAGCAATTTAACTTTTTACGATGTCACATTACATACCGCTGTGACCCTTGTGAATTAGTCTCGCTACATTAACCTTACATTTCACGACCAAACCAAAGATGGCGCTTGTGTCACGACATCTGAAAAAAAAATCAGTCCTAAGACATTTAAAGCAGGCTACAGACGCTCAGTTTTAACTGTACAGTTCGACAGCGCAGTTAAAACTGACGTGTGTAAGCAATATTGAGAAATGTACAGTTCGACTGTGCAGTTCTAATTGACGTGATACGTCAGATTTAACTGCACAGTAAAAACTGTACAGTTAAAAACTGAACTTCTGTAGCAGGCATAAAAATATAAAGACTTGATTTTGAGCTAAACTTCTCTCTGGTCATATCTTGGTCCAGTCTATTTATCTATCCGAAAGTAGAGTATAATTAATGTGGGAGTTAGTAGTGGAGTTCGACTTATGATGAGCTCCATTTTCTGCAGTCCACGACTAGCGCGTATTATGCGTGACTTCACACATATCTTTTGAATTCCTTCGCCGATATATGCAGGTTGCATCACGATGTTTCCTTCATCGTATTAGGGTCGGGTAATATGTGGTATGTGGAAGGTAAAATTAAATTGGTAGAAGTAGAGACGGATTGTATGAACAAATCCGACATCAACAATAAGAGTGATTAAATATAAAGTTTTTTTTTGTTCCAAAATTGCCTAAAACTTCCTTGATAAATGCCTTAGTCATCGTTAGCGTTTACTCTTAACTCACTAGTAAATAAATATTATGAATTATTTATGCAATTAACTACATACAAACAGTTGGCATGCAAGTGTTTCTCTACGTAAACTCGGAAACTGCTAAATTACATAACAAATATACGAATGTACTGTGTCGCAGCAATACTAAATACTGTATGCCAAATACATAAACTACTAAATACGGACTATGTAGTCAGGGAAGTATATTTCCTACCCATTGTTCATTGCAATGAGGACGAAAATTTATCCAATATATTCGTACGTGCTTTTCAAGCTCTTATGGTGACTACTGTTAATATTTGGTATTCAAAGAGATATAGTTAATTATGGTTAACTATTTATAAATAATAATTATTATATATCTAAAGAAATGATTGAGAATTTACATTGATTCGATAAACTCTTTTGGAAGTCTCTTAAAAAAATAATGCACAAATAATATTAAAGTTAACGGTATAGTAAATACCGTTTTATTAATTTAACTATACCAACCGAGGGAACTCGAGGGAAATCAGCGTAGTTAAGTGCGCCATATTTAATCACATACAATTATAGCAAGTTTTAATTACTCTTGTTTATTTAGTTCTTAACCTTTCGTTAAACTGAAAATATTTAAACATACAAAATTCAAAATACATTGGAGCGGTCATTTCCATACAAACAATCATAATCGTCAAATGACACTTGACTAGTAAATGATTCCAAGTAACCTACTAAAGCTAAAAATCCAAAAAGTTCTGTTTGTCGTACTGTCGATGCGTAGAAAGAGAAAGATATAGAACTGGCTATAATACGGTTGATGGACAAAAATGCCTTAGAATACGTCACACGTATGTTCTGTGTGCATCACTTTATGATTTTAAACCAATAATATCATGTCTCTGCCTTTGTCTGAGACGTAAGAAAAATTAATTCACCGAAAATACGCTTGGACCCCACAATACTATATGATACGCCACATTAGTTTGTGTCTTATTTCTGGATCCAAACAAACAAAATCATATACGCAGAAAGGGACCAAAGATCTATTTCCGTGTCAGGTCTCACTGAAATCCTTTTAAGCAAGACTTTTTCCTTACTTGAAAAAATATTAACAGGCTTCTTGCATGCTTCTACCATAACATTGTACCATTTTAGAACCTTGGTTAGTTGCGCCAACTTTTTGAACAACATGCCACGTTATGTAATATTTGATTTTTTTTTCTTTTTTTTTTAACTATAAACTTGATTTATTTTGTTTCCTTTTTTTTTTGTTTAGTTATTAATATTAATGGTCATGTTCTGTTTTTAATTGTTTTTTTTTTTATATATCAGTACACACTTTTGCTCGATTAAGTTTTAACAATTTTGTTTGTAAATTAAGTATAATCGCGGTCGAGTGTAAACTATTGTATATTTTCTTGTTGATTTTTGTACCCTCTTCCAGGGGGTTCACTGAAAACCGGCGCTGTGGCCCGACCGCAGCACATGCCGAGTGAACCCCTTTTCTCATTTTTGCGAATAAATACATTTGATTTGATTTGATCTATGTCACTGTCTTTGTCACGTTACGTATATTTCGTATTAATGCAAGGACGTTATAGTGGACTGCGCACTGCATACTAAGAAAACGGTCCGAGCAGTAACACAAAAACTGAAGCACGTTGTCCCTTTCTAGTGTTGTCAGCATCGTATAGAATTTTCCCAATTTCCAAAATATTTTTTTACACTAAAATTACAGATCCTTTAACAAATGTTTTCGTTATATGCGTCCTTCTATTATAGTCTGTTTAGATTCACGTATCATAATCAGTAAACAAATTTATGACCACGAAATGGATCACTTTTGATGTTAACAGGAAGTTTGTCGTAAAAAAAGTATTTAATATCAAAGAAATAATGTCCAATATTTGTTACAAAATCAAATATTCTTTCAATAATTGGGTCTGACAAAAAAAGTCGTATTAAGTGGTTTTAAAATTGCTTACTGAATTAGAGAAGTACATATTCTTATTGTTCGTATACATGTATATTATTTAAAAACACTGAAAACTATTTAAAAACACTATTACAAACTACCTAAATAATGATAAAATATTACCAAGTTTACGGGTACTAAATATGTTGTGGAACTGCCTTACTACAAAAGTCAACTGTCAATTATGATGGTTGATATGTCAGTTGCCAATTATGTCAGATATTTAATTGTTAAAATAAAACTAATTCCACTACATTTTCGCCGAGTATGGTGTTAAAGTGATCTGTTCGTGGATGTAGAANGACTCCAAACGGGAGTTTAGGCGTAAACGCGCGGAGGGAGATTCCCCAATGCGGGTTGCATTGGTACCCCCCTGGGGTAGATTAAGATTAAAAGCCCTCAGTGTGGCTTAAAGGTTAAAGGTTTCGACCCATGATGGGCTCCATTTCCCGCAACTCCACGACTAGCGCGTATTTTGCGTGAATACACATATCTCAGTGTGGCTTTTCATTCTACAGGTAAGCGGCCTATTTGGTTTTCATTGTCGTCATATATTTTTTCATTTTCTGACTCGTATTAGTACTTCTAAATACTTTTTTATATATTTTATGATATAATAGGTAAATAGTGACTGTTCAATACTAAAGAGAAAAGAAAATAAGTTTGTAGTGGTTTATTTTCAAGCCTAACAACTTTGTTATGATAAATAAGTAGGGTGACCACTAGACTACGGTAAATGAAGAATTTTCGTACAAATTGTTTATCGAAAGATATTTTTTGTTTACCTATGCATATTTTTTGTTTTTAGCTTTACCAAGAATGAACAGATTTGTAAGACAAAAATGGCTCAATGTAGTGCCCTTGAAAAACTTGCAAGGTCATCAAAAGGTGTGCTTTAAGGACATTAGTAATACTGACTTTATTACAAGAAGAGCTTCGGTAAGGTTGAATCTAAATGAAATCGATTACAGAGAAATTTGTAAATCTAAGATAAATATTATTTGAAATTAAAGACGATAATGTTTTCAAGTTCTAAAACTTTAACTTCTCCAGAGCATTTTTAATATATCAACCTATAATAAATTGTTTGTAGCGATTTGACTTTGTATTTTGTGACCATTCAATATTAAAAAGAATTCAACATAAATATGATCTTTAATTTCTTCCTCATAGGCCTATGAAAATTTCAAAGCTTTGATTTGACAAATAAACATTCCTATCATAGAGGTTTTCATCTCTTAACCAAGTACGAAATTAAAGGGTTATGTACTTCAGTGTTTTGTCAATGTCCACGATTTTATTAAAATTATGGTTACACTATTAGAACGGGACAACGTGCTTCATATTTTGTGGCTCTCCTCGGACCGTTTTCTTAGTATGAAATGCGCAGTCCTCTTAGTATACAACGTCCTTGTGTCATTCTGACCGTATAGCTACAGCCATTTCCATGTCCTTCTTTTTCTACGGGTTTTACGGTAGAGGGACAAAAAATGCCTTATACATACGTCATAGCTATGTTATAAAATATAAACCGACAACATCATCTCTTTTCTCATTCCGAAAGAATGTATAAAGTACTGTTATAAACAAGGACCAATAAGTAGACGCACGGAAAATTCGCAAAAAGAAATCGCCAATTTCGCATTTATATTTTTCAAAATTTTAAAATTTCGCGTAAATTTCGCATTTATACTTTCGAAATTATTAAATTTGGGTAAATTAGGTATTTATTATACAAAAATACTTGTTTAGTAATTTTATTATTAAATATGAAAGTAAAGTTTAACAAAATACAACATTTCAAAGTACAAGTCTCAACATTAAACAATTTTAATTAATTAAAAGATACTTAATATTGTAGAAATTTTAACATTCGACTCCTTAACACGTTCGCTGCGGCAACAAATTTCTAACACTTTCCATTCACTGCGGTACCAGGTCTATACGCCCGGTGATAAAACTTCCATTGTTTGCGACACCAGGCGTATAGACCTTGTCCCGTTTTCTTAACTATAATATAATCCTTTTTGTGCGTGCCGGTTTTTTATATGGCAGTACTTCGGTATGACTAAAATGCCTTTTTTTGTTAGCGTTTTATCATTATTTTTTTTAATATTATAGAAGTTAACAATTCTTATTGTAAACAAATTGTGANGATTATTCTAATCTTAGCGTAAGTTATTTAGCTAAGACGTTCATGAATCTCTTATTTGAGACTAGAGTTCTCCATACACAGGATTAGATGCGATTTTAGTCTTCACACGGATCACACGGACGCTTTTTCAACGAGCTTAAAAGCGATGAGATAGAACAAATGCATGTTCATACCGCGACGATTTTGTTTGATGATGTCTCCAGAACGGCTTAAAGGACTTCAATTTGGTACAGATGTCAGGAATGATAGATGGCAGTCAGGAACACATAGGCTACTTACTAAGTTTTTGACTTCTCACAGCTAGTACATATTTTAAAACATAACTATCTATGCGTAGCTATGAGCTAACTTGTAAATTAAATTGTGAAGCTATTTATTGTTTACATGTCCAGATAGTGTTTATTTTGAGACACGCTTAAAGGTCAGAGGAATGAGGTCAGAGAAAGGTCACAATTATTTATGCTTTGTAATCGAACTCCAACCGGAGGGTTGAGTACCTAGATAACTTTTTTTGCAAAATAAACTATTTACGTAGTGGTTGTTATTTTTGTACACGTATTGTATTCAATAAGGATCTAAGATCAATTATTATTAAAAAAAAAAACAGACATTCGTACTGTTATTTAAATTAATAACACACTTTTTATATTACCTATCTATTCCTGCAGCATATTTTTATCCTAGCCTTAATAAGGTGCTTAAAAGAAACACAATATTTTTATTTCTATAATGTAATTGCGTAACAAGCGATTGTCAAAAACATCGAAATAGTTTAATTTAGTTTACCCGACGCTCTTAGGTGAAGTAAAACATCGTGATGCAACCTGCACATATCGGCAAAGATATGTGCATTCACGCAAAATACACGCTAATCGTGGAGTGCCGGAAAAAGGAGCCCATCATAGGTCAAACCTTACCTTAACTTTTGTAAAAGTTTCTAGGAAATTAAATAATTTAGATGCAATTTTAATTTTCACATATAAGTGAATAAACGTAACACTCGACCACTCTAAACGTTCGTTAGACTCACCTACGAATCCAATTAGCGTTGCATATCAATTCTGTATATTTAATTTTCCCACCGCCGGCGAAATGCGGTTTTCGCTTAAACATATTCAACGAAACTTTAAGCTCTCGTTATAATTTTATACCATTTATTTAAATTTTAAGCCTCATTAAAATTAATATATTTAGTCATTTTTAATGTAATAACTGGGAAGCTGCGTCAGTCAAATATAGTTAATGTTTCATGTCCGTAGAAAGAGAAAGATATAGAAGTGACAATACCGTATACAGTTGAAGGACAAAAGATGCCTAAGACTACGTCATACGTATGTTGTGTGTGCATCACTTTACGGTTTTAAACCAATAACATCATGTCTCAAATCTTTGCCTGGGACGTATGAAAAATTAGTTCACCGAAAATACGCTTAGAGCGTCACAATACTACGTGATTCGTCACATTTATTTGGGTCTTATTTGAAACAATCGCATACGGAGAAAGGGACCAAAGATCTATGTCACTGTCTTTGTCACGTTACGTGTATTTCGTGTAAATGTGTCACAGTCGCCGTCAGTTTGACATATGTCATGTCTCATCTCCAAGGACGTTATAGTGGACTGCGCACTGCATACTAAGAAAACGGTCCGAGCAGTAACACAAAAACTGAAGCACGTTGTCCCTTTCTAGTGTTGTCAGCATCGTTAAGAATTTTCCCAATTTCCAAAATATTTTTTTACACTAAAATTACAGATCCTTTAACACATGTTTTCGTTATATGCGTCCTTCTATTATAGTCTGTTTAGATTTACATATCATAATCAGTAAACAAATTTATGACCACGAAATAGATCACTTTTGATGTTAACAGGAAGTTTGTCGTAAAAAAGTATTTAATATCAAAGAAATAGTGTCCAATATTTGTTACAAAATCAAATATTCTTCCAATAATTGGGTCTGACAAAAAAGTCGTATTAAGTGGTTTTAAAATTGCTTACAGAATTAGAGAAGTGCATATTCTTATTGTTCGTATACATGTATATAATTTAAANGAGAAGTACATATTCTTATTGTTCGTATACATGTATAAGAATTTAAAAACACTGAAAACTATTTAAAAACACTATTACAAACTACCTAAATAATAATAAAATATTACCAAGTCTACGGGTACCAAATATGTTGTTGAACTGCCTCACTACAAAAGTCAACTGTCAATTATGATGGTTGATATGTCAGTTGCCAATTATGTCAGATATTTAATTGTTAAAATAAAACTAATTCGACTACATTTTCGCTGAGTATGGTGTTAAAGTGATCTGTTCGTGGATGTAGAAAAGAATCCTTCCCTCAGTGTGGCCTCTACTAAGAGGTTTTCATCTCTTAACCAAGTACGAAATTTAAGTGTCATGTATTATTATACTTCAGTGTTTTGTCAATGTCCACAATATTATTAAAATTATTACACTATTAGAACGGGACAACGTACTTCATATTTTGTGGCCCTGCTCGGACCGTTTTCTTAGTATGAAGTGCGCAGTCCTCTTAGTATACAACGTCCTTGTATATGAGTAACAGTCGCCGTCACTTTGACATATGTCATGTCTCATCTGCCTTTATTTTTAATCTATGGTAATTAATGTTTATAGTCCTATGTACATTATGGCACTTTTTTAACATTGACGGGGGGGCGCCTGTACAGTTTTAGGGATAACAGTATTATGTAGATGCAGCCATCTCGGGTCCAACAGGACGACACACCAAAGCATCATCGTTCCCTTAAGTCCTTTCTTGGCATTTCATACAATATCCCGGACTGACACGTCGCTCAACTTTATAAGGATCGACGTCGTCCCTTGGCTTCCCCATCCGATGGTAGGTGCGGGATACTAGCCGGTGTAATATCGGCTACTATGCACTTAAAGGACAAGGACGCAGCCACAGCACCAACATTCTCCTCTTTGGCTTCACCATCCGATGGCAGGGACGCAGCCACAGCACCAACATTCGCGTCCTTGGCTT
>QDHC01000409.1:367255-379525 GCA_013186455.1 Papilio dardanus tibullus | reverse complement strand
GAACACGACACCTTGATACTTGTCTGCCACACCGGTTGCCAAGCAAGTGTTGCATTTTGATACTTGAATATTACGGTTTATATTTATATATTTTAATTGAAGGATGTGTAGTAAGAAAATATATCCGCTATTTCAAGCTGTGTATTTTAAAATATTGGTAAGGTTCAACCCATGATGGGCTCCATTTTCCGTTACTATCGACTAGCGAGTATTTTGCGTGACTTCACACATCTCTTTGAATTTCTTCGCCGATATGTGCAGACATCATGATGTTTTCCTTCACCGTAAGAGCGTCGGGTAAATATGTACATATCAAAATCGAAAAACACATTGGTACATGTCGGGATTCGAACTATTTAATATTTTTTAAATAATAGAATGCAGGATTTTGAAATTTTTAATATTATTTTACAAACAAACTGTCCGTATATCTGTTAAATAATTGACTATAAAAATAAGTAATAAAAAAAGTTGTTCTTCGCACTTCGCGAAACTAACTTCCGTAAGCGTAAATTTCTAATTTCCATTGAGAAATGTAATATTAATATTTCGTGACATATCATTTTATCAATTTTAGAAACTATTTTCGCGTGACTTGCAAAAAAAAATGCATATATTTATTTATATTACCAATCAACCGACCTTCTATAACGCAATTAAATAAAACTGGCCAGTCTGAATAACTCAAACTTGTGATTAACTAGAGAAAGTGAGGCTTAAGTCAATTAATCTCAAATAGTCCACTTCAAACACTAATTTAAATAATACTAGCGAACCGGCCCGGCTTCGCACGAGTGCAATGCTGATACTAAATACACTACATCACTTCACTACATCGTATACAACGTTCATAGCTTTTCTGTAGTGTATTTAGTATCAGCTATCAGCATTACACCCGTGCGAAACCGGGGCGGGTCGCTAGTTATTATTCAACATATAAACCTTCCTCTTCAATATCTATTAAAAAAACCGTATCGTTTTAAAAATAATTTCCTATCTGATTACGATATTAATGTAAAAATAATATAAAAAAATATTTGTCCAAGTTGACGTATAGATTGTTATAAGTTGTCAACAAAACGTCAATTTTTAGTTTTACAGTTGATAATTTTATCTCGTTTTCTGGACGTAGCTGTAATTTTATTCTTTATCAGGCTCATTACTTTCCTTGAGTATTGTTTATTTGGGATTCCCACAAAATATACATCTTAATACCAAAGAGATATTATACATAGAGGGAGCGCTCCATACTAATTTGACATTAAAAAGCTTGCCAAGAAATTATTAAAAAAAAACCTGCCAGTATCATGAAAACAATTCCCAAGTTTGGGAAAAATGTGTGTTCCGTAACATTTTAAGTGTTTTGATCATGTTTTTGTTAATATCGTTGTGGTGAAAATAATTTAAGGAATTTAATTTTTCACTTTTTCTCCACACCTCGGCCTCGTTGGCTTACCGTTATAATGATCAAGTTATTTTATAGTTTCGTTGCTTGAAATACGAAGGCGATGCGTCTTGACCTTCTGAGTGACGAAACAAATTGTTCAATCATTATTTGTTTTTTTTTACCTACTTTCAATGCGTTAACTGTTCATAATATAAGTTAGTTTTTGAATTGTTTTTTATAGAGATGAAAATCTTATTTTTTTTTTTAATTATTAACAGAGAAGAATTTATTGTATTAATAAGTATGGAACGTTTTTTCATTTTGGATATTTTTTCAATAAATATTGACATGGCTTGACTTTTAAGTTCTTAGATATAAATTGAATGGAGAGTTATGTTAATAAATCATCAGAAAATGAGTGAAAGGTTACAAGTATCACAGGTAGACGTACCCTCGGACGCTAATGGTCTAATAATAATACTAGTTTTGGCTCCAAGCCCGGGCTATGGATGTACTTCGGCAAAAAAAAACGAAACAAAGATCGTTTTTGTCATCATATATGTTTTACTTTTTCATACATTTTTACGAAACAATAGTATATTTATAGCTTCGTGTCATCCATTAATTTAAAAACCAAAACATTGCATAAGTGAAAGTTAAGTTAAGGTTACTTATAACGAGTAAGTTATTGACAGCTTATTTCTTAACATTGAATAAAGTAGTTTATCTTCTCTAGTAAGTTGTAAACCTCTCACTTGAATTCGAACAGATGATTCAACAATGAATTTTGCATCAAATTTAGAAACCAGTTTGCCTCGCTTCCATACTTCCATATCCTGTCCGCGGCCTTACACTACAACAAAACTTAACAGAGCGAAACATAAGTTACAAACTCACCGATTGGAAATAGTCCTTAAACCAGGTCGTCGACAGAACACCAGCAACGCCAATGAATTGGCCGCCGTCGACACGATAAACAGTGCTAGCAGCAGGATCTCTTCGACAAGCCGGTCCTTACCCATCCCCTCTGACATTAGAGCACGTCCAGGAGACATTGATACCGATCGATCCATTCAAAAGTCATCACTATTCACAAACACTACGCACATCTAACACTCTCAGTTCCTTTATAACTGCAGTTTAGTTTCGCGTAAAGTTTTGAGAACACGCTGGTAGTAACCGCGTCTTTCCCGCTCGGCTGTCGGCTGACAACTGAATAAACGAGCGACGGGCTTGCGGCGCTCGACGGCAACCCCCACCACGCGATGCTTATATACTGTCGGGACAGACGATTCTCGACCTTGTTTTCTACACATTTAGGAAGTTAAAGAATGCAAACATAATGTTTACGTCTTGTATTGTGGTACTCTCACTTGACAACCAGTGTTTGACCGTTTGTACGTTATACAAGAATTGTGGTTACAGGTTCTTTATTCGAATAATGGAAACCACACATAAAGTTGCCTAGTTATGTTCTCTTTCATAGAAAATTCCTCGTGTATCTATGAATTGAAATGAAAATGAATTCTGGTTACTATTTATGATATTAATTAATAGGAATTTGTATTCTGAAATAACTTCGACGGCACATTGACTTTATCTTAAGACTTTGAAAAGCTAAAATGAGTAATAGACTAATTAAAAAAAATAGCTTTCGGAAGTTTAGCTTTAATGAGGGCGTTGACAAACTTTTGGCGCGGCGAGCGTTAGTCTATGATGTCATTTGGCGGTTTTTTACCGCGCCCAATAAAATGCGCGGGACTATCGACCATATTAACATAATAATGTCCTGATTTGTACTAAAATATTGTATAGACTTGGTGTAATAGAACAAGAAAGCATATTTTTGTTTCACCATTAGGACTAGTCAAGGATAAAAGGTTAGATCCATGCAAAGATGTGTGAATGAAAAAAAAAAAAGAAAAAAAACATACAAACGAATTGAGAACCTCCTCCTTTTTTGGAAGTCGGTTAAAAACGAAAGAGCTGTCATAGCTATGTCAAACGAAAACATTAATCTCAAATACAAAACACAATTATTTTAATTTAAATACGACTGATAACTATCGTAGATATATTACCTATTTCTCACTTCATTAGACCGCTGTGACAGAAAAAACGGCCTTTCGCCACGCCGAAGGAAAATCTCCGTTTTTATCACGAACTCGGTCTAATGAAGCCGTTGGGTTAAAGATTAGTCCAAGTTAGTCATTATGGTATGTTGTACTCAAATAGTTTAAATCTAGACTCGAACATAACTAAAAAAGATGTTCTTTCTAGACATAGAAAAATAATAAGACAGTTTTCCAGACAGTAAAATAGGTTTAAGACAAAATACAGTCCAACCTGGCTAAGCAAGAGTCCAAGGGACCGCGATATTTGTCTAGCTTATAGAGGTTTCTCTCTAATCCGAGTTTCTCGCTTATGGAGCTTGCGTGTAGGGACCAGAGAATGACTCTCACTTATGCAGTTCTGAATGTATTAACAATCGTTACTAGTTTGTACTAGTGTTTTAGTATTGAAATTTACATATTGCTCTGCAGAAATCTAGAATAGGTATATGGCGGCGTCACATTACAAGGTGTCAAGTTATAGCGCACGTGTTGTCTTTCACTGATTCAGTACTATATGAATTGTACCTATACTATAGCACGTGTAAGCATTACCAAACCGCGAAATCGAACCTTATACAATGGCAATAGCCTCATACATACGAGTGTTATTTTAGAACTAACTATTGCTTGTCAATAAGGTTCAATTTCTTTTGCACTGGTTATATGTTATGCTACGCTTGTATGTTGGACCCTCGCAGTCCCACTAGAGAATGACCACCGAGGGGGTTTTAGTTAGTAGAAATATCACATAAACCTGTCTTTCCCGAAAAATCCTGGGTATATTTGAAGATTTCCCCCTCGATGCCAAAAGAATATATCATTGCGCTCAGACTAAAAATATGTGTAAGGGAATAAAAACTTTTAAATTCACACTTAGGAACTTTTTAATCTTTTAGTAAAGTTCAAAATATACAAAAGTTCGCACATTTTCTATTATAATTACCGTACCAGTGTAGTGTAGTTCGACCCAAGATGGGCTCCATTTTCCGCAAGTCCACGACTAGCGCGTATGTTGCGTGACTATATATCTTTGAAGTTCTTCGCTGATATGTGCAGGTTGCATCACGATGTTTTCCTGCACCTCAAGAGCGTTGGATAAATATGTACATATAAAAACCGAAAAACATATTGGTACATTGGGATTCGAACTCGGGACCTGCAGATTACAAGTCATGAGCTAAACCCCTGAGCCACCGATGCTAAAATTACCGTAAAAGAATTGTCTGTTTTTCATATAAGTTTATTATACTCGCTAAGGTCTGTATAAATTAGTTACAATTGTCTTGGGCCTCGTAATTTAGCATAGGGATGACGGAGGGATGACCTGTAACCATCTCAAGTATCGACCTACTTCCTTAGACTATGTATTACCCTATTTAGCAACGTTGCGTCTTATACGACAATATCGTTGATTCGTTTAACACATATACTCGTAAGTACATAGTTTGGTAACCTTTTGCAAGAGTAAATTTTCCCTCCATTTAATAAAAGTTATCTATACTAATATTATAAAGAGATTTTTGTTTGTATTGAAATAACTCAAGAACTAATGGGCCGATTTCAAAAATTCTTTCACCATTAGAAAGCTACATTATCCCCGAGTAACATAGGCTATATTATTTAATAGCACGCGGACAAAGTCACGCACAATAGCTAGAGTCTGGTAAACGTTAAGTGCGCCAATTTATGTTATATTTTACCGTGTTATAACGATATTTTACGCTATTTGTAAAACAAGTTTAAATATGTATTAACACTATTAAAACAAATTATTTAAGTTTACTGTAATAAATTTAAAATTACGTATAAAATTGTTTTAACAAAAGTGTTATGAACACATTTTCGCAAAACAAACAGCAAACTTTTACTAAAACCGACTACAGATGCTCAGTTTTAACTGTACAGTGAGACTGCCCAGTTAAAACTGAAGTTTATAGTCAAAACTGGAAACCTTACAGACCGACAGTGTAGTTCAAATTGACATGTGTACGTAACTGCACAATTAAAAAACAAACAACTCTTGTAATTTTTTAATAAGTTTATTTTATTTTATTATATCACTCAATATGTCGTAATCAGATGAAGAAATCACTTTAAATTAAAATAGCGTGTTCGATGAGTATTGACATTAATCAATGAGAAATGTGAGATTGTTATGAAAGCATTGTTTTTTATGGTAAATGTGCCATGAGCCATGTATCTGAACTAATTATAATGTGATTGAGAAGTGCAGAGTGTATTCCTTGATTCCGACATCACCCAGTGCCGCCCACGAGTGATATTAACCCATAGTAATTCTGATAACGTGCGACTTTGGTCGTTAAATATATTATGTATTAAAACCAATGATGTATAAGAAACAAACAATATAATCCAACAACAAAACCTATGCGTCATTTGACGTATCTACTAAACCGTGCGCGTCAGTATTGGTTTTGTAAGTTTTATGACGCAATATAATTTTGTTAAACTAAATGACTGTTAAATAAACAAAGCTAAAGAAGCCTAGTTTTAGTCCACTATATCTTACTATCACTTCCTACCTAGGAAGGTACCTAGGAAGAGTATCAACTAAGGTTTTTGACTTTTAACTTACGTTTTAACTTTTCTGCCTACGGTTTTATTCCACAATCATCTATATCGTCTCTAATCATTTGGTCTCTAATAACC
The DNA here is from genome assembly GCA_013186455.1 of Papilio dardanus tibullus. Taxonomy (NCBI): domain Eukaryota; kingdom Metazoa; phylum Arthropoda; class Insecta; order Lepidoptera; family Papilionidae; genus Papilio; species Papilio dardanus. The sequence continues at coordinate 373,354 of QDHC01000409.1, read as the reverse complement.
TAATGAATATTTTCCATAACCACAAACTCTTGTCAAAATATCTTTTCCACAAGATAATTATTGTATCCCTGACTCACTAATACATGAAATTTTTCCTAAAACCGGATATATTTCTATCAAAACACGTAACTTAATTGCTTTAGAGATTATCAAAGTAGGATTTTATGACGATCTTTTAGTAATGACGAAGTGTAAAGAGTCGAACTAGATTTTATCTCGGTATTTTTTGTTAAGTGTTAAAATTAATCTTTCTTGGTATGAAGGAAAAGATGTCGCCCGTGACCGTCTGCGCTGAACTAAAAAAAACATTAAGTAGCCTGTGCTTCGAGACTACTTATCTATACTCTACACTAATGTTATAAAGAGAGAAACTTTGTATTTTTGTTTGCATTGGAATAACTCGAGAACTACTGGGCCGATTTCAAAAATTCTTTCACCATTAGATAGCTACATTATCCCCGAGTAACATAGGCTATATTATTTAATTTCACGCGGACGAAGTCGCGCACAACAGCTAGTATTCTATAATTGTGCAAAATTGAAACAAGATACGTTGAGTCGCATCGAACTCTTCTCTCTCTCTCTTCTTCTAACTAGCGTCCATGCATCAATCAACCCCATCTAAAGAATAAGCTTCATCCGTGAAATGTACTCTTTTTAATACAAACAATAATGGTTATTTTAAAACATTTTATATGACTTTTAATATTATTTATTTGGGTTTTCGTCGAGCGCACGTGTACAAGTGATGAATCAAAAACTGCATTTTTTAATATAATAAACATAATCTGATATATCTTTAGCGGTTTTCGTTTATTTCACATGAATACGAGGTCACGTTTACTACAGCGTGCTGAATATTAACATCGTATATAAAATTAAACATATTATAATCTCATCATTGTTATAAATTCAACGCATAATACGAAAAAAAATAATCCAAATAACCTCAAAAGCGTTGTAATTATTTAATACATTCACAATATAGTAGAGTAACACTGATAATTTAGAGATTTTTAATACGATGTCGTAAATGAACACATTTTTAGCGCTTACATTGCAAACGCTGCAGTATTTAGTACAGCTCTATACCGATTTGCACCCGTGCGAAGCCGGGGCGGGTCGCCAGTTCAATATATTGTGTTATTTGTATAAACAAATATTCATATTTCCTTAGCAACAATATAAACAAAGACAAACGATCATCGCATATCAAGTAATTATCGTTATACCAAGAGCGTGGTATGAACGTTTGGCCCAAGTCACAAGTGATACGCCCACTATGTTTTATCAATTCATCACCACTAACTCACCCTACTCTCGTAGGGTCGCCGCACCAGGTTTTTGTCCTCCTTTTGTCGCTTTTGTCCCTTGTTTATCATATCACTTTTCACGCAATACATCTCTTCCTAGGCCTACCACTACCGGTGTACCTCCACAGACATACTTAAAGCTCTCCTTGTTACATGTCATACTTCCCCATAAAACTACGTTTTATCAATTGTGAAGTTATATTTTAAACATGATATAAAAGAACATGGGTGTGAATTTCGATAAAATCAAAAATAAAAGAAATATCAAAGTTATGGAAATTCCAATTCCAGTTATACTTATTTTGAAGTAAGCCCTCAAAATTTATTTAATTAGTTCAAAATAAAAACACCGTGACATATACATTTTTGCAATTAGAAATCTTATCCAGTATTCTACTCATCTTTTAGTCCTCCAGTATTGAACGTAGGCCTCGTCTATTGATCGATCTTCTACCATGCTTATCCACTGCGCTAATAAAATAACGCATATTAAATCGTATATTAAAATAAAAAAAAAAATGTTATTTTATAAGTTTGTATATCCATGATAAACTTGAAAACAACCAATTAAAAAAAATACTAGCGAAATAATTTAATGTATTAAAATAAAATAATCACACCCGCTCCGCTCATAGTTTGGACCACAATCACACGTGTGGCCACACAAGGCGCGGAAAGCGGTGTCGCAAGCTCGTAGCAAACGACACTACGCTGATTCAATTATTGTAATATCATTTAACACGTACAGGAGGTGAAATTCGGGTGTATTATCAACTAGCTGTTGTGTGCGACTTCGTCCGCGTGAAATTAAATAATACAGCCTATGTGACTCGGGGATAAGGTAACTTTCTAATGGTGAAAGAATTTCTAAAATCGGCCCAGTAGATCTTGCGTTATTTTAATACAAACAAAAATACAAAGTTTCTCTCTTTATAATATTAGTATAGAAGTATAGATTAGCAATTACTGACAGTCGTCGGCGGCTCAGGGGTTAGTTCTTGACTTGTAATCCGCAGGTCCTGAGTTCGAATTCCGCCATGTACCAATGTGTTTTTCGATTTTCATATGTACATATTTAACCGACGCTCTTACGGTGAAGGAAAACATCGTGATGTCTGCACATATCGGCGAAGAAATTGAAAGATATGTGTGTCACGCAAAATACACGTTGAGTTGCAGAAAGTATGTTTCTGTATAGTTTTTTAGTTAGTGAAAACTGAAGGTTATTGTTATGTAAAATAATATTATATTTTAAATAAGCTTAGTTGCGGTTAATGTTATGTAAACATGTCGATTCCATTCATTTCATTGTTCAGTTGCTCAACTAATTATGTTCAACATAAAGTGATAATTACATAAATTCTTAATAACACAAACATAAGTTTTAAAAACTGCTAAGCTAATTAAAGTTAAGATTATAATTATAGTATACTTAAGCTAGTTTTTGTACTAATTTTCCATATCAATGTTATATGAAAAATAAGTTTTCTTTCATTACATAACTAGTTGTTGCTCGCGACTTCGTCCGCGTGGAATTGAACAATATAGCCTATGTGACTCAGGGATAATGTAGCTCTCTACGAGTGAAAGAATTTTTGAAATCGGTCCAGTAGTTCTTGAGTTATTTCAATTAATACAAAAATACAAAGTTTCTCTGTTATTAGATGCTATGCTCGACTTTGTCCGCGTGGAAATAAATTACATACGATCGAATGTTCAAACTCTACTCAAATATTTAAGAGCGTCTTACACGTCCACTGCTAAACTCCAAATAGGGCGACCTCGTTTAACTTTGACGCCACTTAGATTTTAAGCGACGCTTACATAACGAAGTATTTGAGTGCTGTTTGAGTATACGGCCGTTAAACTGACTCTGAGATTATTATTACCATTTCTGTAAAATGACAAGTGAATGGAAATAAAGAATGAATGATTGAATATCTTACCGAGAAACAGTTTCAATTGTTTTAAATGATTGAATGAACATGTCAATTTTATAAAACCTTAAGCCGCATACAGACGTTTAGCTTTAAAACTCTACAGAGAGGTTAATCAAAGTAGTTTTCGACAAAAATGCATGAAACTGATATTGATATTCGATAAGTCATGTGCTTGTCACGTGTGAGATATCGAACGTCATTGTCAGATATATGTTTGACTTTCGCTATAGAATCGTTTCGTAGTGAAAGTTTGGGTAACATCTCACTTTTAACTGTGCAGTTAAAACTGACCCACACACGTCAATTTTAACTGCGCAGTCGAACTGTACAGTTAAAACTGAACGTTTGTAGCCGGCTTTATAAGGTAAACATAAGTTTATTTTGTAACAAAGGTACGAGTAACTAACCAATGTTAATTAATAAAGATTATGTAAAACGAGAAACATTCTAGAAATCTTGAAATATAAATCTTGCTATTTTTATTTAGTTACGTAATATTTTCAACATATTTTTTCTTTTTAAACATATAAAAAACAAGTTCCCATACATCGCATTTTATTTATCTTACTTCACTACATAGTATAAAGTCTTGTTCGCACCAGGATAGTATTTTAGTCGAGCAGCAAGTAGCATTTATCCGAACAAAGGATTTACTACTGTTCGGACTCGTTTAAGCCTAAACCTACTGTTGTATATGTAATAATGTGGGTAGTCGATTGTGTGCCTACCGTCAACTGATATGCAAATAAAACAGTCCAATATCAACCGCCGTTTCATTCATACGCTCCATATGTAACACCTTCGCACTAGGGTAGTAATTTAGTAACTCAACTTGCCCGAACAGCAACATTTTAAAAGAGTAGATTAGTAAATCCTTTGTTCGGATACTTGCTACTTGCTACTTGCTACTCGACTTAAATACTATCCTAGTGTGTGTAGGCTTTAAACAAAGTCGCTTTCCTGTCCCTATATCCCTATGTATGCTTATATCTTTAAAACTACGCAACGGATTTTGATGCGGTTTTTTCAATAGAGTGATTATGAGGAAGGTTTATATGGATGACCAGCGACCTTCCCGGCTTCGGACGAGTGCAATTATTATTACTATTGCTGTTATATACAACGTTCACAGTTTTTCTGTAGTGTATTTAGTATCAGCATTGCACCCTCCGAAGCACGGGCCGGTCGCTTGTCTATACTAATATTATAAAGAGAGAAACTTTGTATTTTTGTATGCATTGAAATAACACAAAAACTACTTGGCCGATTTCAAAAATTCTTTCACCATTAGAAAGCTACATTATCGCCGGGTAACATAGGCTATATTATTTAATTCCACGCGGACGAAGTTGCGAACAACAGCTAGTATAATATAAATGCGAAACTTCAGATGGATCGACGGATAGTTTGTTAGAACGTATCTCCAGAACTGCCCAACTTTTTAATTCTACGTGGACAGTGTCACGTACAACAGCTAGTCTTTGAATTATCATGCCATTTAGCTGTTAAGTCCATATCAAATGAGTTAAATGACCCATACTCATTACCCCGGTAATGTATACCGATATCTGATGGGGCATCCCATTTGTAAGTCGGTACAAAATGCTTAGGCCATTTATATGGTATTTTCTTATCTAACACTTTAACCATACATGTTGTATGGCACGTCTAACAGTGAACGGGTTTTTGTTAACGGAGGGATCTTCAAGAGATAACCTTCCTTCTAGGGTAAAGACAGGTTTATGTGAGATTTGACTGCCTAAAACTTCTTTCCCGGCCTTCTTCGAGTGCGTTTGAACATAGTCCCGGGTTCTCCAAACGCACAGGGACTGAACGAATTTGGTTTATATTCTAGTATAAAAACGCTAAAGTAAAAATGTTTCGTACTGGACCAAAAAAAGAAAATATTGGCACCAACACACCAATCCACACACGTAAACAATTGTTTGCTGAAAAATATTCAAAAAGAAGAGAAAAAGAGTTAAATTGAAATTAATTAAGTATGTACAATTTATTGCATATTTCATACGTAAAATTAAAGATTAATTAATGGGATAAAATGTTAATTGTTTCATAAAAATGGTTGCGGTAATTATATTGGTTGATAATTACACCCTTTTGTCGGATATTTAAAAATAAGGAATTAACTACATAGCAAAGGTATGACGAATCAATAATAAGAATACCAATCCTTATTATTTACTTAACACATTCTGTGCTCCCCACTCGGAATCGAGTGGGGCGGGGCTAAAGTAGCGACGCCGCGTACTCGGAACCGAGTATTCAAACATCTATATTTACTTAATCAAAATTTACCTAAAAAAGTTTTGGCTCATTTCTTTTTCATTTATTTTTTAAGCAGTAAATGTGTTAATATTATAAGTGCGAAAGTTTAGATAGTGTAGTAGTGTAGTTCGACCCATGATGGGCTCCATTTTCCGCAACTCCACGACTAGCGCGTATTTTGACTTCACACATATCTTTGAATTTCTTCGCTGATATGTGCAGGTTGCATTATATGGATAGATCAAACAAACTTTGAAGATATTTCGAGTACGGTTGTATTAGATGAAATTTTTCACAGACGCAGAACAATACTTTTTTTTTTATTCCACGCGGACGGAGTCACGGTCGTCAGCTAGTTAAATTATAAATGCATCAGTATCTCTGTTTGTCTGTCACACTTTCACACCAAAACTATTGAACTGATTTAAATAAAATTTTCTAAAAAGACAGCTCGTAGCCTGAGAAAGGACAGGCTACTGGTGCTTGGGATGAGATAGTGGGCGTGAAAAGTTATGCGCGGACGAACTCGCGGGAAACTGCTAGTACAATATAATTATAAG
>QDHC01000409.1:348901-367166 GCA_013186455.1 Papilio dardanus tibullus | reverse complement strand
TATATCACGCGCGTCCCACTTGGTGGCGTCCTTGTGATGGACACGGAAGGATTAACATGCGCGTGCGCAGCGTCGACAACATCAACTTGTACTTTCTATTATACTAACACAAAACAAACACAAATAAAAACAAAACTAAAACGTTAAACGAATTTTAATGATAGGTGATTGCTAGAAGCGGTACTAAGACAACAAAGGCACCACCTCGAAGATTTCTTGCATAAGGAAATGATGAGAAGGGGAAGTGGATATGGCTGGGAGGGGACGGATAGGAAGAGGAATTATCCTCTTGCTGTGCGTCTCCTCCGTAGAATAAGGGTAGGCAACGCATCTGCAATTGCAGATGTCTATGGGCAGCGTTCGCTTCCCTATTTCAGCGAATCTAGTTGGCCGCTTGCTCGTTTGCCACTTTATAATATAAAAAAAAGATAAACTTTTAAGCGTTACAATTTATTTCCTTCCATTTCTCTCTACGCTTGACTTATCACATTCATTCAATATGAAGGTTACAACGGACATAAGTTTGTTAACTAATTTGCTCCTGTCAGTAACATTGATTAATCACCTAATTCTGTAAATACACATTACTTATACAGCGTAATATTTCATTAAAAGTATATTAAGCCACGTCTGCACTAAGTTTAATTACTTACAGGTCGTTGACTTAGAACTTGGTAGGAAAGTTTTGCAGAGAGCGACTCTGTTCCTGCCGTCTACAACTCTTTACCTAATTGCTTTAAAACTTAGGATATTTAGAGGTTAATTTGTACTAAATTGATATTTGATAATTTACTATTGTTTTGTATTTTTAAGAGTTTATCATTTAGTTAGTTTGCACTTTTAGTTGTTATAGTTTTATTTGGAATTTATAAAATAAAATGACGCACTTACGGCTGAATTTTCAAACGCCACTATTTAAGTCCGTCTTACATGTCCACGCTTAAACTCCTTAAACAGCGATCTCGTTTAGTTTTGACACCACTTGGGTTTTAAGCGACGCTTAACGAGCGTTTGTACATTCTGCCGTTAGTGTTAAAGTTTAATAAAAAAATAGTTTTTCGTACAATGTTGTAGATTTGTTTCTATTACGTTGTTCTATATTACAATGAAAGACAAGTCTATATTAAAAATATATGATCTATAGTAATTGCAATTCAAATGAATAGTTATATTTATAGAAAAGTTAATTATTTCGGTTAATAACCACAGATTTTGTTGTAACACTTCCGAGTTGTACAGCCAAATATAAAGACATTAATACACTGAAAAATGAACTTTAATTTCTATGGAATAAGATATAATTTTAATTAACAGTTTTTCGTTTAGTATATTCACGACGTGACATATTGAGAAATGGCAGCGGTTACTGCAAGACATTCAAATCTCTTGCGACCTTAAAGTTCACTTCCTTCATGATTTAATACGTTTACTGCAACACAAATGCTGATTTTTACCTAATTTCATTCATAACCAGCTTTTTGGGTCCCTTGGACTCTAACTTAATTCGACTGCAATTAACTGATGGATATTAAAAGGCAACTATCGCTGCAAAGGTTAAATGATTTAGAGCAACAACCATTTTGTTGTCATCGTCTTTTCATAAATTACTTTGAATAATACAATGAAAGTTATTTTTGGTATATTTTACTACTGGATTATTGATCAAAATCTGTCCCGTGTTTTAGGTTACATTAAGAAAGCATTGAAGACAAATGTATAAATAAATGGTTTTTTTATGTATTTGTGCCGGAACTACGCTAATCTGTTTTGATTTCTAAACTCAAAACATCCTGGAGACAGCTGTGACCGTGAATTGCACACACGCGCACTCTTCCGGATACAAACCAAATGTTAATCATCACCAGCTACCTCCCCACAGAGAGTCGCGGGGCCTACTCACTAAAGACTTGTACACACTAGGATAGTATTTTAGTCGAATAGCAAGTATCAAGTATCCGAACAAAGGATTTACTAATCTATTCTACTAAAATGTTTAACACGTTTAGTTACTACATCACTACCCTAGTGCGTAGGTTTAGGCTTAAACTAGTCCGAAAAGTAGTAAATCCTTTGTTCGGATAAAAGCTACTTGCTACTGGACTAAAATACTACCCAGGTGCGAACAAGGCTTAAGGGGTGACTAAACCACAGTCAAGCACGCTCTCCCAGTGCGGGTCGACTTCACACATATCTTTGAATTTCTTCGACGAATTGTGCAGGTTGCATTATGATGTTTTCCTTCACCGTAAGAGCGTCGGGTAAATATGTACGAAAATCGAAAACACACATTGATATGCGGGGAATCGAACTCGCGACCCGCAGATTACAAGTCAAGAGCTACACTCCTGAACCACCGACGCTCTCTTATGTGACTCCGACTCTAAATGTGTTAATCTTTTAAAAATAATTACAATAAAACGGTAAATTGTACAAAGATTAAGACTAGATTTCTTATTTCTTATGATTTCTTTCATTTACTTATTTCTATTTCTTTACTTAACAATCTATACGTTGACTTATCTATGTTATTACGGTAAAGGCACTGTGAAGAAGTATTGTAACTCTAATTAGATAATTTAAATTATGTAGAATAAGAACTCTGGCGTTGCGGACGTTCATGGGCGTCGGATCAAATTAGGCGTCCGCTCTTATCCCTTTCTTAACTTATAATTAAGTTTAATCTAGTGCAAAGATTTTTTAAAACCCAGCTAAGCATATTGTAATATATTGTTCGTAAGAAACGGGATTCTTACCATTTTCAGCAGCTTGAGCTCCCGATAATCCGGCACACTTGCATGCGTCGATCTAAATCCCGCGAAGTATCCCGTTTTTTACTAACAATATGTTCGTAAAAATAATAAAAGTTTAAAGTCATATTAGCATATTCTGTTGGGTGTCTTTCATTGAAATATATTCGAACAAAAGGTTCATTAGTTTATTGATTTTATTCAATAGAACGTGTATCAGCCGGTCGAGTATTAATATTTGATTTGACAGTACTTTATATTCGGTTGTATTTCCAAGTATTGGAATATGTCAACCTTGACCGTGACCGTTTGTTGCTAGCGACGTTTTGTATAATACTTCCTATTGACAATTTATTTATTTTTTATTTTTATATGAGAAAGGGCAAACGAGCAGCGGATCGCCTAAGTTAATCCGACGCACATGGACAACTGCAACGCCACAGGAACCGCAGATGTGTTGCCGGCATTTGAGGGAGGAGTACGCTCTTTTCTTGAAGGCTCCTAAGTCTTAACCGTTTGAAAACACCGCTGAGGACAGAGTGTTATGTGAGTTACGCAACGGGACAAAAATTAAATTTAAATTACACTAATTTATGCTGATTTCGAAATTAACTTCAACTGGACAACCCAATGTATGTACAAAACTTACTTTATATAAAGCCTTGTACCAAGATAGTATTTTGGTCGCGTAGCAAGTGGCAAGTATCCGAGGATTATTTACTAATATAGTCCACTAAAATGTAACTATTCGGACACGTTTAGTCACTTAATTACTTGCTACTCGACTAAAATACTATTCTGATACTTACAGGGCTAAATTTTGAGATACGACTATTTACATCAGAGCCATTTAATATTTTCATCATTTTTTTTTCTTAAAAATCTGTTTTCCGTTAAGTATTATAAAGTTATCTAAATTATAATGTTTGTAGTTAGTTTAGTCTACTTACGCGTAGATGTATAAAGGAGCGAGAGAGGTGTGTCAGGATCGGGCCAAATGGAGGTCCGTTGTCTCTGCCAACCCCTCTGGGTTACGGGCGTGAAATATATTGTTGTTAGTTTAATTTGAATAAAAGTTAATGTACAGATTTTGTTAGAAAGAATATAAAAACAATATATTTTAAAAGTTTGCACCCTTCTTGACTATTTAATGAAGATCAATATGAAGTTCAATATCTTGTTTAATTCAAATATTTCATTGGCAATGTCTTTCAACCTTAATAATTGTAGTGCCGCATTAGATGGAATAATATTTCTCTTATCTCCAAAAATAAAAGCTTTAATATTATAATATTTATTTAAAAAAACTGTATTAAAATACATAAAAACATAACTGCTATCAAATAATTTAATTACGATTGTACAAAAAAAAATTTAAAAATAGTACGTAAAAAAATATCTTCTATTCGATTCGAAAAAAGGGATAACAAATCGGTACCTGGGTGTTTATTCAAAGTACATTTACTACAAAGCGATTCGATAGTGAACATCAAAAATTATGGAAATGACAATGACGTTCGATATCTCACACCGTGACAACCACATGACTTATCGAATGTCGTTGGCAGTTTCATACCTTTTTGTTGCCTTCATCAGCGATATCGCCAATCGAAAGATACTTTGGTCAACCCCCTTTTTACGTCAAGTAATGCGTTTATACACCCTTACGCCGGGCGGTGCAATGGCGTAGGGAGTGTGGGACTCGCCGGCCACAGAAGGTGACCGGAATACCCACTAAAACCTGACGGCCCTCAAACGTATTACGGCTAGATCACGGGCACTGTTTTCCGTCCCAAAGATAACCCCCAGGGCTCTTACTAAACTTTATCCGTCTAATGTGGCTCTAAAGTTAGTATGTTTTATAATATTCCCATTGTACAATAACCTCTCACTGAATAAATTACAATGAAACCAGACGATGCATAGTTATTGAAATATTAAAAGATTATTTTGTATTTACGATACAGAAAGTCAAAGTATACATAGCAAAAGTTCATCTCAAACTAATGATAGTACTTTGCTCCGATCATTAAAAAGAATCTTCTACTTCTTTAATTTAATTTTCAACCTTGTCGGTGGAGTCCTTTCCAAACCTCTTTATCCTATTTTTTTTAACATCAGGAAATGCATTTACGCACCCCTACGCCGGTCTGTGAAATAGCGTAGGGAGTGTGGGACTCGCCGGCCACAGAAGGTGACCGTAATACCCACTAAAACCTAAACCCTCAAACGTATTACGGCGGGGTCGCGGGCACTATGTTTCGTCCGCGACAAACCTCTTTATCCTGTGCCAACATTGACCTTCTTATACGACACAACGTCCACTTTCTTGTTTATTTGATCTATATAACTCGCCCTCGGTCTTCCTCTCTTTCTCTTTCCGTCTCCTTTACCTTCTATAATTGTGGTTATCAGGTCGTCGTGTCGAATCAGATGCCCCAACATCTTTCCTCTTCTATTCTCTATAGTTTTTAAAATAGTCCTCTCTCCTTTTCTCTCTCTAGCACTTCCTGATGTAACCTTTTCCGTCCAACTGATCTTTTCCATCCTTCGTCAACACCACATCACAAATGCTTCAAGGCTCTCCATATCTGGTAGAACACATAAGTTAACTACTTATTAAGTTATTTACTAAGAAGTCTCAGGTCACAACTAGAAAATAATAAAGATTACAAAATTATAATCGACTACACTTTGTTGAAAATCCAAATAAGTTACCTGGAATTTAATTTGGCACGTCACAATCAAGGGTACTCTTATGCCAGACGTGCCAACTCAAACTCCTGTTACTAATTAAGATTGACTAGACCACTTAAAATCATACTCGTAACCTTTTAAGAAAAATTAAGACGATTATTACTTACTTGCAGCATCAAGTTTGTTGTACCCTATCTATAGAAATGCCAATGACTCCGCACAATTAGATATTTAAGGATGACTCTCGCTATACCGTGTCCTGACCAGACCCGTGACGTCATTGCGTGCACAAAATATATCTTATCAATGCTCTGGGAGTCACCTTGAACGAGCACGTTCGTATATTTTGTATATACAGTCAAACCTGGATAAGCAAGAAACCTCTATTAGCGAGAAAGTCGAATTAAAGAGAAACCACTGTAAGCGAGACAAATATAGTGGTCCCTTGGATTATCGCTTATCCAAGTTAGCCTGTATTGTATTGACACACTGATGGCGCGGTCCCGGACGGGACACGGTGTAGTTTGAGTCATCCTTTAAACGACCATTAATCCGGGAATAATAGTTGATTTCTGCCAGTTTAATTAGATGCCGGCTCCAGGGATATTGAACTACTCGTATTTGATTGCTAATAGTTTTTTTTTTTAAATCTAATCAATTCTGTTATTCCGACCAGACATCGAACATACGAAACTAAGATCAATAACATCAAGTAAATAAAATTAAAAAGAGATTTGATAAAAATAATCTATACTAATATTATAAAAAAAATGTATTTTTGTATGTATTGAAATAACTCAAGAACTACTGGGCCGATTTCAAAAATTCTCTCACCATTGGAAAGCTACATTATCCCCGGGTAACATAGGCAATATTATTTAATTCAACGCGAACGAAGTCGCGCATAACGGCTAGTAATAAATAAATAAACTCGGATGTAATATACTCAATAACTACTGATCGATTTCTGTTACGATTTCATCAATAAACGGGGAAATGAGAACTCTAAATAATTTAATTTAATATATCCATAGATGGCTTAAAATGTGTCGTTCTTGAAACCTCTATAATGGAGACAAATATCGCGACAAATAAGACAAATAACCCCCCTGACTTACTAACATAATAATAACCAATATTAGGTTCAAATCTAGAACTAATCCGAGTTCAGCGTTAAATCGATGCAATAACAAGCGATAGGCGATCGTAAAACTGAATACAAAATGTATGGATCAACGTACTAGAGACAACGACGTACGAGATGCAAATACGTAAATACATAAAATAATAACTTATACCACAATGTTACTATTGCTTTCCATTAACTCGTATAGAAAATAATAGTAATTAATGAATCTCAGCTTTGCATCTCTAAACTTAGTGATACAAAGTGACCTCTTTATTCCGAAACGAGAATCAGCGTTATTACTGTTGTACTTTCTACGTTTGGGTTATTCATAAAATTTATTCCGAAATACAAAACATCCTTGTTCCTGGTACTTATGATACATAATTTGGTCCAATGAGACCCCTGATTATATTTAGTTCCGAGTGTCCTCCAGTATAGTATAATCGACGACTTATTGGTCCTCGTTTATCGCAGCACTTTATACATTTTCTCGGAAAAAGGGGGAGTGTAGCAAAAATCAAAATATTTTAGTTTTTTACATTGTAAAAGACAAATGGATAACCGCAACACAAAACAAAGCAGATTCTAATAATGAAAGACGAAAGGTTTACAATAGCCTTTAATAAATGCAATCTCTAAAAAAAATCACAAATACTACAAAATGGATAGACTCCTTATTTCTTTCCAATGAGCCAAAACATTGGTAGAAAATGTGAAGCTGTAAAAAATCTTGGGGCTATCTTTGTTGGCTTTTGCAAGACTTTTAGCGAATAATATATCAAATAATTCAAACACATATTTATTGAACTATTTGATCAATCAAAACAAAGTTGTAAACCAGTTAAAAGACCCATCAATCTGCAAAACTGTATATATTTTGTGAACTGGTACACAAAAACAGAGTTCTAGATAATGTGGTCGTCTGACATAATCGAGCGCATAGTTGACAATCTGCCAGCTATGTCATGATCCACACTGCATGTAACCATTTCAACGTGTCTCAACAAACTGAATGATATTACGAAAGATTTGATATCGGTTAATGTCAAGGTGATTGAAATGTTTAAGAACAAATGAATATCGATGTATTTGTCCGAATCACGAAAACACAGTGCACTATATTTGTATCAGAGCATGCTGGGTTACTAACACATTTATGTGGAGACAGAAGTAATAAGTTATAGAAATATATGGAGTTAAATCAGGATATCATCATCATCATCACCAGCTCACTATACGTCCCCACCGAGGGGCACGGAGCCTACCCCCTAAGGGGTGCCTAGGCCATAGTCAACCACGCTGGCCAAGTGCGGGTTGGTCGACTTCACACATATCTTTGAATTTCTTCGCCGTTTGAATTTCTTCGCCGGATCAGGATATAATGCTTCAGAAATATTGAAATTCGAATAATAGTACTTACACCTATTTTACAGATTTTTATAAACACTTTCTAGAATCAAAATCTTGGGTACTAGCGTTAGTATATGGAATCAAAAATCTTATGACACCAAGAAATTATATTCGAGACAAACATATCTTGGATTTTTCATTTGAACTTAAATTAAAAAAAAAAACTCTTAAAAAACTAACTCTGGTTTAGCGTTCCATGTCATAAAAATCTTTATTTTGAACTGCATATAGATGTACAATTTAATATTGTCCAGTACAACTCTGAGATATAGGTCATCGACTGTTACACGTGTCGTCCGATGTCCGCCCACAGCCGCCCGCCCGAGTTTGATTGCCTTCCCTGCACTGGGATATGCATCGTAAACAAGCGCAAATCTAGTTGACATTATTTGAATTAGTTTTAATGTGAAAAATACGTGGAAATATGATCACTATTTACGAAGTGACTCGATAGTGTTGTAAAGCCTCCTAGTACATATACAAATCTGCTATTTTTATATTTTATGCAATACAATATCAACAGACAAAAACAAAAATTGTTAACGGAAGAACGGAGCTTCCCAACACAGGTACCCACGCTTGTTTACAGGCAAGTCCCGACGATATTTTAGATATATAGTGCTAGTGAAAATAAAGAAATTTTGTATTAAAAAACAGTTGTAAGACGGCGTACATACTTCTAAGAGTTAAGATTTTACTGGAAGATGACATAGAATGAATAAAGCAACTCTCTAAATCAGTTCAGTAGTTTTTGAGTTAGTATCCAAATATACTAAAATGCAGGTCTTTATTTTTTTATAATTTACGTGTTATGCCCTTCCTAAACAGTCCCATTAATTTTGGTAACTATTTTAACAAACAAACAGATTAAATATAACTCCATTTATAGTGGAAGCAATAAAGATGTTGAGACAATAATTGGCTATCCACGTTCGACCGCACTCGTAGGTGTGCTAAATGGAAAAATTTCTCCATACACGTGTCCCATTTCCTGACGATGCTTGTAGAACATAAAACTGAACAGTCACTTAAAGGTGTATACTGGGAATATTTTTCACTTGCAAACACTGAAATATGCAGCCAATACACAGGTTAGCTTGTCATAGAGAGAACGATGCAATTTATTAAATTGACTGCACGTGATTGGAGTGGAAAACTTTTTAATATCACATTGATAAGTAGTAAGTACCAAGCCGCACTGGGCCGGCATGGTTGACTGTAGCCTAGTCATCTCTTAGGGGGTAGGCTAGGCGCCCCTCGGCGGGTACGTATAGTGAGCTGGTGATGATGAAGTAGTAAGTAGGTAACCTCCCACAATATAGCTTTCGTTAAGTTGTAAGAGTACACTGTCATAAGGTAAATACCGCAGCATCCTTCAAATCTGAGCAGCGAATATGTATTGTATTTCGGAAAGAAATTATTCAGCTCTATTACACCCGTGGATAGTGAAAAATATTTTCCATTGAAAGAAGAAGAAAAAAACCTCTCTAGAGTTAACATACTCTGTAACTATTGAATAAAGTATCACCCAGTATTCTACGTATTACAATATTCAAAATTTATAGCTGCTCGTAGTTAGGGGCGAGCATGCCTGTCAGTAGGATTATAGACATTGCACGCCCTCTGTTCATCCAATTTAAATCCTACCGATATCTCATTTCGTTTCTATTTTATTTCGTTTTTTTAAGAATATTAGGAAAGACTATGTGTACACGAGTTTACGGTAGTCGAAACCCGTCGTAAAATTGTGTTCTACGTATTCTGGCCATAAGGGAGCTCGACGTCCGCGATTGGTTCGGGATGGCTTGGGATCACCAAGTTTGGAGAGATGTCTGTCGGAGGCTAAGGCCCACTTCGGGACGTCGTGTCACCCTAGTTAGTTATTCCGGAGCAGTCATTAAGTTTGGATACAATTGTACTTTAGAGGCAATGGCCGTCTAACTACAAGGGCTGTTGAATAATCCGCACTTACTTGACACTTATTACCCGTCTTGGGCGCGGCCGCAAACATACATTTATACTGATTAGTTTTATAGTCTCCTATCGCATTTAATCAATCGTATTGATTTTATTATAATATTATAATAGAAAATGAACGAAGTCACAGACAACTATATAGCATTTCAGCCAGCCTTCTTTTAGATAAAACACACACGTTTTTTGAGGTGATAAATATAATAGTCAGTCGAGAATTGTTACTCAGGATAGGCGCTAAGTATAGCCATCTTTATGTGTAAAAAGCGATAACTTCTTACTATAATCTTTTTTTTATATGAGAAGGGGGCAAACGAGCAGCAGTTCGCCCAAGTTAGTTGATCCGACGCCCATGGACACCTGCAACGCCAGAGGAGCCGCAGATGTGTTGCCGGCCTTTAATCTGACTCCCATTTAGAAATGAATGAGCTTTCTTACATGGTTAAGTCTTGTTCGGCCCATAATGGGCTCCATTTTCCACAACTCCCCGACTAGCGCGTATTTTGCGTGACTTCACACATATCTTTGAATTTCTTCGCCGATATGTGCAGTTTGCATCACGATGTTTTCCTTCACCGTAAGAGTGTAGTAAGTAATAAGTATCCGACCAAAGGATTTACTAATATACTCTACTAAATGTTGCTGTTCGGACACGTTTAGTCAATGAATTACTTTGCTACTCGAATAAAATACTATCCTAGTGCGAACAAGGCTTTAGAGCACTAGTTCAACAATAACTATTTTACGAGTACACCTACGTTTTAGTCACGTGTATATTCTCGTGTTTTACACTGATTTATCTTATTTTATTATAATTTTATGGACAGTAAATTTTAAAACTTTAAAAAATAATCTTTTAACTATCAAGAAAAACACAATTCATAGAAAAGTTAGCCGTAGGTTAACTAAGATAAGCCCTTTAGTGGAGACTGGGGACGTATGATGATGATGATGAAGTAAATATTTGATATAAATTTTGATTTGATATACATTTTTTAACACATTTTTAGCGCTTACATTGCAAACGCTGCAGTATTTAGTATCAGCATTATACCGGGCGGGTCGCTAGTATAAAAAATAAACCATCCTCTTTCGCTCTATTAAATAAAAACCGCATCAAAATAGCGTAGTTTTAAAGATAATTTTAATCATACATAGGGATATAGGGACAGAGAAAGCGACTTTGTTTTATACTATGTAGTGATTATTCCTACATATACTATTAAATATATAACTATGAGGGCACGTGGAAATACTATCAATTCAATCTCCGTAATACAGGAGCTTAAAGTAATATAAAAGCAAAATATATGAGGCGGCAAAGCTTCGGATTTCGTACACGTGTCGTCGTTTAAGAGATTTATCTATTCTATACTAAAGTTATTTATATATTTACCGAAGAAATTGGACTAAAATAAGAACATTTTCAAAGAGATTTAATTCATAGTAAAATAGTTATTAGGAATCTTATACTTAGTGCTTGTTGAAATAACATTTTTAACTACGTTTTTAGACGTTAAATTTGTACCAAATTTAAACTCCATTCTTTTTGGAGTATTTTTATAGATATATTAGAATTAAAGATAGATAATGTACTTAGCTTTCTAATGGTGAAATATTTTTTGAAATCGGCCCCGAAGTTCTAGAGTTATTTCAATACATACAAAAATACAAAGTTTCTCTCTTTAAAATATTAGTGTAGAAAACTCTAACTCAGTGTTTTTTTTATTTTGTACATAATTTATGCAATTAACTAAATAATAAAAAATATGTTATTCAAATTGCGAATTTTTGAAACCCGACGCTCTTACGGTGAAGGAAAACATCGTAATGCAACCTGCACATATCGGCGAAGAAATCCAAAGATATGTTTATTCACGCAAAATACGCGCCAGTCGTGGAGTTACGGAAAATTGAGCCCATCATGGGTCGAACATTCATTCATAACAAAGAAAAGAAACACTTGATACATTTTACACTTTAATAACAGTCGGAACTCACAACAGGATGGTCATTTGGCATAACCTCAAAATCGGATACGCTCTATTAAAAAATATAATAATTTATTCGGAGCCCTAACGTCTAGTTCGCTTTATTATCCGAGAAATGACGACCTTCGCTCATCATTTACGATTACTATTTTAGAATAACACGACCAAGATTATTTTGAAATGCCACACAAAAGGCAGAAGCGAAGCTAAAGCGAAGATATCAATTCTTGAATTGAGGGAACCTGATTTATAGTTATTATTATCAACTTTTTTTTAAAAAAATTATCCTTATCAAAATTACTACTTGCTACGTGTTATTATTAAACTTTTGATAGCTGCATTATGCCATGATACAACGTTCGGTTTAAAAACATGCAATTACCACTTTGATGACCTTCAATACGCAATTTTTATTAGCATCTACAGTCGTACCTGGCTAAGCTAGAGGCCAAGGGACTGCGATATTTGTCTCGCTTATTGAGGATTCTGTAGGAACAGGAGACAGCTCAAGATAGGCAAAGCTGGCGTTCAAGAGAACGCAAGAGTGTCGGCGGCAAAGATCCACTTTAGGTCGCTTCAAATCACATACTTTCTTTCCACTAAATCAGAATAAAAACTGAAAAAGATTTCTCGGTGTGCGTGATTTTTAAAAACCAACTCAGTGTGTACAATTCAGATAAAAACTTAGATTTAAGGGTAAGTCCTTCATAAACCAGTTGCTGAGTATATATTACAGCCGTAATTTGCATCAATTTTCACCTGCTGAAGCTTACAGAGGCGGATTCCGTAATATGCTGTGGGATCCCGCAGTGCGGGATTGCAAACCATAGTAGTGAAGTTCTGTGTTGCCATCATGTACCCGGCTTCGCGTCGTTGCAGGGTCTCTGTTCTATATATTTTTATATTCGCTATCGAAGTGCTTCGGAGCGAATGCACTTTTTTCTTCAGTCTGTGTATTACAGGCTTTAGTAATCCCACACATACTCGTATGAGTACCTTACAGTATTCTTAACATTTAGTATCATTTAAAATACACTGTAACATGTTATTGGTGAAATGTTTTGTATTTAAATGATTGACGTCATTTTAGTTTGGAAGTTCAATGTTAGAAATGTTAAATTAAAATACTATAATTAAGGAGCTTATTTTCAAAAGTGGTCAACTCTAGCCGATTTGAGAAAACAGCACTTTTGTATATATATAAGCTCCAGGAGGGTTATCAAAAGTACATTCGCTACGAAGCGATTCTATAGCTAACGTCAAAAATGTATGAAATTGACAATGACGTTTGATATCTCACACGTGACACATGACTTATCGCATTTCAATGTCGGTTTCATACATTTATGTCGATTCCATCCGCGATATCGCCAATCGAAAAGTACTCTGGGTAGCCCTGCTGAATTGTAATTATATGTAATAGTTCAAGTATAAAAAGTTGATTCTTAGATGTGTCAAAATTAGTGTAACTTTTTGATAAAATGATTTTTTTAAAAAACGCCGCATAAAATCTAACAGACCTTAACTCGTATGAAATATGATCTTGGTTTCTGACACGAGAGATCGCCAAAGCTGCCTATTCTGCTAAGTTATCTACTAAATTAACCTAAATTGGTCCAATCTTATAAAAGATACGAATTACTGACAGCCGTATGTTCTAACGCCACTGAAATACTTAGTTATATAAGCGTCGCTTAAATTCTAAGTGGCGTCAAACGATATCGCCGTAAAATTTTGAGTTAAGACGTGGACTTAACCCACGACGTTTAAACATTCAGCCGTTAGAGTTAAGCCTTAAATGCATCTTGTTGCCAAATGTATACCACGTTATTTTATTGAAGTCGTGTGGTAATAAAAAAATGCAGAAGAAATTATCTAAGTTTCGGCGGCAAATCTATTTTTCTGACATTTCTGTTTGACGGTCGACTAAGTTTATAGAGTTACTAGCTGTTGTGCGCGTCTTCTTCCGCGCGGAAGAAAAAAAAAGAAAGAATTTTTGAAATCGACCCAGTAGTTCTTGAGTTATTTCAATACATACAAAAATACAAAGTTTCTCTCTTTATAATATTAGTATAGATAAGAAGCGTCTTCGTAATTTTGTAATCATTCATTTCAGGTCGCAATAAAAAAACCATGCATTTAAGGGTTAAATAAAATGTTTACATATCATTTAATTTTTCTTGCCATCACCGCAGATTTCAATCAAGAAAATTTTCCATTCCACAATACGCAGTAGCAGTTAACATCGATATACTGACGCAGTTATGTTTACCAACATTGCTTTGTTAACTCGATCCCTCGTAGACATCGCAGCGACCGTTTGAACGGGAATGTCGCATGTAAACAATTAAGAAGCCAAGTGATTTAAGGATTCTAGTTAACAAGCCGAATGAGTAATCTGTCACGTGATAAACAATTGAAGACTGAAGGACCTTGGTATGATACGGTCTTACCCAGGGCCCCGTAAAGACTTGTACGCACGGAGATAGTATTTTAATCGAGTAGCAAGTAGCGCGTATCCGAACAAAGAATTTAGTAATCTACTTTACTAAAATGTTTCCGTTCGGACACGTTTCGTTACTAAATTACTTTCCTAGTGCATAGGTTTGGGCTTAAACGAGTCCGAACTGTAGTAAATCCTTTGTTCGGATAAATGCTACTTGCTACTCGAGTAAAACACTATCCTGGTGCGAACAAGGCTTAAGGGCTACTGACTACTGGTGCGCGCGAAAACAGGATTTTAGCGCTTCTTAAGCATTTTGAATAATCTTTTTTTTGTTGGTAGATAGGTGCTTGAAATAATGCAAAGAACTGTCATTTTTTAAAATTTCTTATTTTCTTTTTGGGCCCTTGGCTTTGGCGCACACTTTGCATATATGGTAATGGGGAGCCCTACTCTTACCCGTTAGGGACGCCTATTTCTGAGCTTTTTAGCGCCAGCCAATAGACTTTAGGACAAATATACAGCTTATATGGCGTCAGTTTCATCTGGGTACCCAATAAGGTTAAAAAGGCCTAAGAATACTTCTACAGTGGTTTTCTAACGCAGAAACATTACAGAAAAACATATCCTTCTCTCGTTATTTAAGGAATGAAGGGATGCCAACATCCAGAAAAAAAAAAGTAAGTCTAAATTTATTTTACAACTAACCTAAAATAGGTAAAATCTATTTTCAAATTAAAACACGTGTTGTTAGTCGCACGATTTGAATCACGCTTTGAGTTGTAAATCATCAGTGTTGCCAATCTTAAAGCGTAAACTGGTCGTTGTATGTTGGTAGAACAGCCACGTTTGCACATAATTCATTCAAATTAATAATAGCTATTGCTTTAAATAGAGATGAGCAATGAGAAAATCATACTGTTTTGGTATAAGGTAAATAATTTTATTATAGATGCGTTCGTTCAGAGATCTCGGGACTCTCTTCTACCGTACTCGAGGATGGCCACCGAAAAACAAAAGGCGATCTAATAATCTCTCACAGAAGTTCTATAAAATAATTAAAAACACATGAATGAAAGAAAAGAGCGATAAACTTTCGCGGATGAAAGGAGTAAAACGTCTCATATCATCACATATCATCATCACCAGCTCATTATAAGTCCCAACCGATTAACATATGTATCCTAAAAATAATAATAAAAGAAAATCCAAATTTACATTTCTAACGCCACTCAAACATTTAAGAACGTATTACATGTTGGATCCACGCTTACACTGCAAATTTTGACACCTCTTAGATTATAAGTGACGCTTAAATTTGAGTAGCGTTTGAAAATTCGTTCGTAAGTAATAAAATAAACATTCCATAAGGAAAATAAGGAAAACTATTTTATTTAATATTGTTTACACTAATTCAACGTTGTCGTAAAATAATTTACACTTCCCAGGAATATTAATGTTTCGTTGACATAAGAGTCGTTTATAAATTACATTCATTCAAATCTTCATTCGGGACTCGGTAATTATTTGCCCGGCATCCGACACAACTGGCAAACTGTCAAATGTGCCAAAAGATCTTTCTAAAGCCAGCTACAAACGACCCGTGGGATTGCCCAAAGATTTGTTTTATATTAAATAGTGGCAAACGAGCAAACGGCCCTCTAATTCGCTGTAATAGCGAAGCGATCGCTGCCTATAGACATCTGCAATTGAAGATGCGTTGCCTACTCTTAATCTACGGAGGAGGAGACGCACTGCAAATGAATAATTCCTCTTCCTATGCGTCTCCACATCCACCAAATCCACTGTAACGTTAAAAATGTATGAAACTGACAATGACATTCGATAAGTCTTGTCAAGTGTGAGATATCGAACGTTCCATACATTTTTGACATACGCTATCGAATCGCTTAGTAGAGAAAGTATTTTGGGGTTGCCCCTCAGTTTCTTAACTGTACAGTTTTCAAATTGAATTACAATTTGAACTGCACAGTCGAACTTTACAGTTCTCAATTTTGTCTACACACGTCTGTAGCTTAATATGTGAAAATATAGATGTACGGAAGTTTGTTTAAAGGTATCTCCAAAATAAACGTAGTCTCGAAGTTTTTTTTAATTCCGCGCGGACGGAATCGCAGGCGACAACTAGTTTGTTTATATAATAAGCATACAATAGTCTCTTATTACCTACTAATTACACAATACATGCATCTCACGTCAAACATGTCATAATAATTCTTTCTTACAACCATCTCACGGTTAATTCATTTTTTTCTCTGCAATCACGCGAATTCTTACGATGTACGAGTAATTATTTAGCATTCTTTTGCATAACGTAATGCATAATAGCAGACACGATATTATTACGTTATATTGATCAAGAATTAATAAACTATGTTTTACGGGCCCCTTAAGCTTTATTGTAGTGTGTAGATAGTATTTTAGTCAAGTAGCAAGTATCATTTATCCGAACAAAGGATTTACTACTGTTCGGACTCGTTTAAGCCTAAGCCTACGCACTATAGTAATTTAGTAACTAATTGTGTCTGAACAGCAACATGTTTGTAGAATATATAAGTAAATCCTTTGTTCAGATACTTGCTATTTGCTACTCGACTAAAATACTATCCTGATGCGTACAAGGCTTGATGGTCTGGGTGTCTCAACCACTACACCACGTATACAATCGTATCCAACACGCGCTCCGCCTCTTGCCGGGCATCACGTCTGTCACGACAATCAACATGGCGTCATGCTCTAGTTACTCTTTAGACTCCCTTAGACGTTACACATTAGATCATTGAAAAGGAACTGACTTATTCCAAGAGACACACTCGGGAGAAAACGAGAAAAGAACTCTGACTCCAAAACAAGACCCATGATGGGCTCCATTTTCCGCAACTCCACGACTAGCGCGTATTTTACGTGACTCCACACATATCTTTGAATTTCTTTGCCGATATGTACACGTTGCATCACGATGTTTTTCTTCACGTGAAATTTAAAGGTATGTGTGTAGTCACGCAAAATACGCGCTAGTCGTGGAGTTGCGGAAAATGGAGCCCATCACTACACTACTATTTGTGATAGTCAAAGAGTGAAATGATAACAATTAGTGACGTAACTATCTATTTTCTTAAAGACCGACAACTCATTTGCGGTTCCTCGAGTGTTGCAAATGTCCATGGGCGTCGAAGATCACCTCTGTGATCCAGCCGCTCGTATGCCCCCTTATCTTACCCTATGGGCTCATTAGACCAATGTCACGCAAAAAACAACCTTACCCCAAAGCAATATATCCGTTGTTTTGCTCGAACTCAGTGTAATGAAGCCTTACGGTTATAAAAATAGTCAGAGTTAAAAGACGTGTTTAACTTAACTATATTTTTATGAAGACACTGTTTGTTTTTTTTTATGACTGGTACCGGCCGTGGCCGTGGACGTGAACAGCTGTATACACTTGCGGCTTTAAAGACAAGGACTCTTTTTAAGCAGTAATTCAACCTGATGAAAAAATAAACATTCCGTTACACTTTGTTCTTTATTTATTTCTTTTTTAAGAATTCTTCCTTGAAGTTGCAACTTCCAAGAATTGTTTTAAGAAGTAATCTAAAATCGTAACTAAATTGCTACTATAAAAAGGTTTTCTTATACAATTAACTAAATTCAGTAAAATTTCAAGACATGGGTACGCAAAAGGTAATAATAATTTAGTTTGTAGCGCATTTAAGTTATAACAAATTTTAAATCAACGCAGCGTTCTCATATCTCAACGGAAAAACGTCTTACATTTAGGGTCCTACAAAAAGCGAGTCTATTCATTAAAGGCCGACAACTCATTTGCGGTTCCTCGAGTGTTGCAAATGTCTATGGG
>QDHC01000409.1:332623-348158 GCA_013186455.1 Papilio dardanus tibullus | reverse complement strand
GTGCCGGAGGCCTAATTTTAGTCAACTTTCCCTTCCTATCCTTTTCTTATAAGGAAATCATAGGAAGGAGAAGTAGATTTGGCGGGGAACGCATTGAAAGAGGCATTATTCTCTTGCTGTGCGTCTCCTCCTCCGTAGATTTGGGTCGGCAGCGGTCGCTTCGCTTTTTCAACGAATTTACATGAATTTTAAAAAGTCACTTAAAGACATACCAACACCAAATTCCTGACACGCAGACGAAGTCCCGGGTAACAGCTACATTTAATAATATTGTCGATTGTCACTTTTGTAAAGTAGCTTAAATCTTACTAAGGGACATGTCATCCAACTCTGAGTGCAACTGGTATCATTGTACTGCCAATTCGGTTCAGTGTCAGGTAATCCGATACGTAAACAAGAGGCCGCCCGATTCGAAACCGGGTCAGGAAATGCAGCGCCAACGCATCGTAAACACTCAAGACTTATATTAACTGTGAGTTTGCACTGCTGAATGACATGTATAAAACATGTCATCCCTCTCAAAAATAAAGACAACAATATGCTCAGTTAATACGGAGTGCAGTATGAACTTAGAGCTGGGCAGTTGTTTAGCATTTGCCTAATCTGTCAAGGCCTTAATGACACTAACAAAACTACGTATAACATACAGCTACTAAAGCAAGATAGAAGAGCTCTTTAACAAAATAATGGGGAAACATTGTAAAGTCCTAATTCCGCTATAGTATAGCTTTATAAAGACCAGCACCCAAAATCAAACTGCATTCGCTCTGAAGCGATTTTATAACGAAGTTCAAAAATGTATAGTGCTGACAAGAACTTTTGATAAGTCCCGTACTTGTCACCTGTCAGTTCCATACAATTTCGTCGAAGCGAATGCACTTTGTCTATGGGTCTGAAGCATACTGACTGCACAATGTTGCGATTCGATGTTAAAAAAAGTAAAAATAAGTAATTAAAGTAAAATATCAGTTACAGACAAGTAAGGTCAGTGGCATCGCAATTATGTAATTTACACTAATAACTTCATCGGGTAATTTTACACGAAAATACTCTATAATTCGATACGAAACTGATGCTATCTTCCTTATTCATTGTTACAATGTAAAATTCATATATTGTTAACCATGTTTATTGAGTTAAAAAAAACCCATACTTACCTTTGTAGAGGTTTATGCTGTTTAGATGTATTTATTGGCGACAGTTTTAGTGGCATTTTTAGGCTTTTTACTAGACCAATTTGTTCTATCTACGTAAGAAATAAGTCCTAAACCAAGATTAGTAATTAAATAATTACTATTTTTTCTTTAGTAAAGCTTCTAACTTCAAAACATCTACCAGGAGTTCATAAAATATACGTATGTTTGTCTCTCAAATGAAAATATGTCAATCGATTGTCTGGTATGGATGTCGCTTAGAAAACAAAAGACGGACGCAAAGGGTAAAAGTAACTACACCGTGAATCCTGTTGCCAGAACCTATCAATCTTTCACGAAGTAATAAAAGCTGATTGAACAAAGACGACGTTTATCGCGACAATTGAGGAAGAGAATCTGCAATAAAAAATCAAGGCAAGACACGGTTCACTAGCTATTTAATTAACCGAACCGGGGAAGATACAAAAAAGCCAAGCAAAAACTTTTTTGCGACCTTTGAACTTCTTTTTTTTTAAATTTTAAATTACACGAATGAAAGAAATAAATGAATGTGCAGAATTCAACATCTTCCTGTCAAAGATGTGAGGTCCATTTTAAGTGTTATTAAGCTGCCGGTTGACGTTTAACACCATCAGATAAGCGATGTTAAACGCGATCTGAAATGGTAACTGATAAATCATTGTCGACTTTAATTATTAAAATGGAAATCTGATTTCAAGCTATATTTATAACCAATAATCATTCATGTAGATAGGGAATAAATATTTTAAAATACATAATAAAGTAAGTAGTAATATTTATTAAGTATAAGAATTAATAAATTGAAAGTTGGTTAAGACGGAGGTAGAGCCCGCTTTAACATCTTCGCACGAATTGTCCGGCTCGCCCGGTGAAATACCACGACCACACAGAAGACAGGCGTCAAATGGAGGCTATTCCGTGTTTTGCCTAACGAGTGTGGTGCCGAAGGCTTAATATTAGACCACTTTATGTTCCTATAATTTCCTTTGGCTTCTTCTTATCATTTCCTTTCCCTCTCATTGGCGGAGGAAGGGACGCATAGGAAGAGGTATTATGCAGATGTCTATAGTCAGGGCTCGCTTCGGATTTTTCAGCGAATCCTGGTGGCCACTTGCTCGTTTGCCACTTTATATTATAAAAAAAAACAATAAATGGAAGCTTAACATCAGGTGAGATCGTGGTAAAGCACTAGTTTATTCGTAATATAAAAAAAACTAAGGCAAAAGCAACTCAAACATAAGTTACAAAAACTGGAGTACAACCAGTAACCCTGTAATCACAATTAACATTTTTATTGGTTCAACATGATTGACATCAAATGATTATTTTGTTCAAACAATGGACCAATTAAAAAAAAAGATAAGCTTGTAAACTGAAATAAAAACTATCATTACGTGCAACTACGAAAGAGATCTTTTTAACCTTTTATGGTGCAGTCGTTTTTCAACTTTATTTATTTTCCAACAACGCGTTCAGTTTCCTGAGCGTGTAAAGATATAATGTCAAGGAAATATTAATGTTTTGACAGAAGATACAAATCTATACATAACTGTTAAATATTTATTACTTCCCCCATAAATCTGTATTTTTCAAATTTCGATGAGCTTTAAAATCATAAACACACATTCACGAACTATGCGACGCCATCTTGTTATAACTATATCTACGCCTATACGCCTTTATCTATCTATTTATATTTGTTAACTTTTTAACCGACTTCCAATAGAAGGAGATTTTTACACAAAATTATTAAAATAATCAAATTGTATTTGTTCTTAAAGACGATTTTGTGAATTCAACCATAATATTATCATGTAACGTCAACTTTACAGTTTCTGTGCCTTTTAAACAATAAAACGAAAGGAAAAATAATTTTTAAACTACTGAAATTTGATATTTTTACCCGGCAGAGATCGGTAAAGGGTAGCTACTGAGTTTTTCACATATAACGAGTCTACCTCGATAACGTGGCAGATCACCACATATGAAAAACAAGGAAATTAAACAAAAAAAAAACAATCTGTTTCATTGTCGCCATTTTATAACTAGAGCGGCCATCTTGTCTTATTAGTGGCGGTAGTCTCTATGGTTTTTTTCTAGAGTATAAATAACTCCTTCCCGGGTCATAGCACGTTTAATTTACAATAACTAAAACGATGTAATTATTTATCTGTGCTGCAAATTACAGAATATCGTGTTCTGCGCGATGCTGGAACGTATCATTAGACATTACTTCAATTGATAAAAACGAAAGACTTTATTAAACCAAGTATAGAAAA
Organism: Papilio dardanus tibullus; assembly: GCA_013186455.1. Taxonomy (NCBI): domain Eukaryota; kingdom Metazoa; phylum Arthropoda; class Insecta; order Lepidoptera; family Papilionidae; genus Papilio; species Papilio dardanus. The sequence goes on along the minus strand of QDHC01000409.1, from coordinate 344,704 downwards.
AACCTTGAGGTTAGAAGTACAAAGTAAGGAAAAGATTTCTGGTAAATCAATTCATCGAACAATGTGACACTGAAGACTACTTAGCTAATAACAGTACTTAGCTAATAAGACTACTGTTTCTATATTTTCTTTTACGAACAACAGAAAAATTACGTTCTTCTAACCATGCCACCAAAATGGTCATGGTTCACAGCAATCGAACCAAATCATCATTCCCAGTCTATTGCCACACGAAAATAAAAAAGCAAACTAAGAATTGATCGTAACATCCTTAGTATTCTAATACTACAGCCTAGGATTGCCAGAAATCATTTAAAATCAATTAAGAATGTCATTCATGAGTCAGCATTTACACATTGACCGCGTCTGTTGAACCGACAGATGGATTATACGAGGGATAAACAAGGCCGACCGTTTAGTGTTTTGAGATGCATTCGAATTTATCACCACTGACTTTGTACACAGATAATAAAATTATAATATACTACGTTAAAATGATTTAAAACAAAACTATCAAAAGTGTAAAAAAATCATTACAAATAACCTCAAAATTGTACACTTAATCTTCATTTAAACGTTACCTTTAAAGGTTGAAAAAAAAAAGTGAAATTAGAACATTTCATCGATTACAAAAATAATTCTACTTAAACTGACATCTAGATAAGAGTTCTTTTTTAAATCAGTTAATTAGGCGCGAAAATAGCAATGACTCACTACTGCAAAACGGAACGTCGAGTATCATTCAAAAATGAATGATAATGAATAACAATCGGAATTTTTATAATGAACCGAATGATTGTTTGATATGTTTTGAATTTACAACCGCTACCCGATGGAAGCGGATACCAATTATTTATCACACAATAACAGCAAAAATAGAACAATGGAATTTGTAAATGCAAATAAACAATACGGTTCCTATGCGATGTCTATTCTATTGCTTTTATAATAGAGTAAGTGAAATTTTGCGTCAGTAAGGGGAAACTAGAAATAAACACAAAAAATGAATTCAATACCTACTCGTTCATACACTTCTATCAGCTGTGAGTTCATCCCTTCTTACGTCTACCATCTTACTTCTTACTATTAATATGAACGCGAAAGTTACGATGGAAGGATGGATGCAAAGATATATTATACTATAGATGGAACACTTGAAGCCTAAAAGTTAGGCATTTTCTTTGACCTCCGGAGGTCTTCCGTAGGGAAATTTCCCCTAGTGTTAACCGCTAAATTACAATTGAAGACATAAAAAGTCGACCGAATATTACCTCTTTTCTCATATTTAAATTTTATTTTATAGTATTTACTAAAGTTTAATATATAATTAATAGAGACATTTTTAAACCGCTAATTAAAAAAAATATGACAACCATAAAACATAAATAGTCAGTTTAGTTAGGTTAGGTTAGTCAGTCAAAGTTTATTTTAAAAATTAAAAAAAACACACACATTTTACCAAACTTTGGAATTTTTTTCACGATACTGGCAAGATCTTTATTTTTTAATAATTTCTTTCGCGGCACGCATATTAAGGTCAAATTACTATGGAGCGCTCCCTCTATGTATAATATCTCTTTGGATGTTTGTCTGAAAATATTTCCGAAACGGCTTAACGGATCTTGCTGTTTGGTCTAGAACTAGATGTGGAACTGATGAACGAGAGATCAGATGTCTGAAAGAACACGTATACTGTTTTGCTTCTGTTTGTTCAGTTCTGCGCTGATGGTATCACTAGTGACAGCTACTTTTTCATACCAAATACTTATTAACACAATTTGTAATTATGTCACTAATATTTTAATAACTGTCTTTTAGTATAGTACGCTAGGAAAGCATGCTATTTAATTCATCGTTTTCGTTCTTGAAAATTAAAAGCTTGTTTGATTTATTGTACGCCGTCTGAACGCTTATAGCTTGGATCTGTCTTATCTCAGGACTCAGGAAAACCCCCAACGCAGGAGTATTTATAAACAATGTAATTATCCTTAATGTAAATATAGAAAACCAAAAATATCAATCGAGATAAGGTACGTTATTAGAAAAACCGTGGTTTATTGTTTATGGTTCTGGCATAAAGCTCTGTGTGGGTTTTCTTCTTTTTGGCCGTGAAGACCACCATTACGGGGTGTAATGTTTTCGCATCGAACATGTTACATGTCAAGCAGTAAGCAGGTTTAGGACATTTGTGGACCTCTGAGTGAACACTTTTGTTAACTGTAGGGCTTCATTAGACCAATGTCACGCTAAAAACGGCCTTACGCCGAAGCAAAGTCTTCGTATTTATCCCTAGCTCGATCTAATGAAGCATGAAGGTCCATATAAAAATTTGTTTTACCTAATATTGTGTCATCTATGCTAAGATGCTATTCTACTTTTACCATTTAACAAACTTTTTTAACTCAATTAATAAGCATAAACTTACTAACATTCTTTTTTTAAATATCAAGGCATTGGATATCAGTGTCCTTTCACCTTAAGAACACTCTTGGGAACGTGTGTTGCCAGTGATAAATTTAAGCGCGTGCAAGAACTGGGCCACAATAAATTACATGTGGCAACAAATTGTTCCCGCCATTGGAGCGCTTCCTTATCCTCAATTACCAACAGAAAGGGGACACGTTTATAGAAATAAGACCTTTTCCCATGTGGACTTAACAGAAACGATGCCCTAAAAAGGTAAAAGGAACAACAGTCTAAGCTGGACAAGCGAGCCCAAGGGACCGCAATATTTGTCTCGTTTACAGACATTTCTCTCTGGTCCGAAATTTTGACTTATGAAAATAGTCCCTTGGGACCATACCGTGGCTCTCTCTATAGAGGTTTCTCACTAAACCAGTTCTCGCTTATACAGGTTTGACTGTAAATAAGATACATGGAATTATCAGACTAGATAAGAATGATAATTATGATGATCTGCCTTCATCAACTTTCTTGAATAAACTAAAATGTTCAAACACTGTCTCTCCCGATTAAAAGTGACGTCATTTCAGTAGCATTTTCATGGCCGAAGTTGTATCAGTATTGTAATTCAATTAATTATTGTATACGACAACGTTAATTAGAACCGACTAAAGCGACCTCTATCGTCTAATCTTAATACATGTCGCAATCGTTTATTAGTAAAGGTAATTAAAAGATCTCCCGTATCGACCTAGCTAAAATAGGTCAAGTTTAAGATTGGTTTATAGATATTTTAGTTGCAGTCATCTATACTAATACTATTTGTGCGCGACTTCGTCTCCGTGTAATTAAAAAATATAGCCTATGATATTCGGGGATAATGTAGCTTTCAAATGGTGAAAGATTTTTGTAAATCGGTCCAGTAGTTCTCGAGTTATTTCAATACATACAAAAATACAAAGTTTCTCTCTGAAAGATTTGAAGTTTTGTATGTGTTGGAATAACTCAAAAACTACTGGGCCGATTTCAAAAATTTTTTCACCTTTAGAAAGCTGCATTATCCCCGAATAACATACGCTATTTTGTAATGCCGCGCGGACGAAGTCGCGAGCAACAGCTAGTGTATAAACAGGTAAGGTCTATAAAGATATTAGTTTGTAACAATCTATGTATTGTTTACTATATTAATCTCCTTACATATATTACTGTAATATTAGTATAGTATTGCGTCATTGCATACCCGATTAGGTTCCTTGTCCTCAGGGCCCTCGAAGGACTACTGGCGCCTGTGTGCAAAAAATGATTTTGGCACCCTTTAAAATTATCATTTTTTCAATTATCTTTTATGGTAGGTTTATGCTTGAAATAAAGCAAAGAACTGAACTTTTATTTTAAATCGTTTTTTCAATATCTTTAGGCCCTTGTCTTTGGCGCCCCTTAAGGATGGTGCCCGTGTACATTGCACATTATGCATATATGCTAGCTGCTTGTCCTGTCTATCCTAATTTATTATTGAAGTCTATTTCTGATCTTTGTATAGCCAGTCTAAATAAATAGCTATTGAAAGTAGGCGTTGTTTACTAAACTACGATATGCCGAATACTCATGAGGTACAAACCGAAATAATCACTGAGGTAAATGTCAAGGACCCTATTAATAATGTACAGTTGTGCACAAAATGTATTACATAAATTAATTTCCCTCGATAATAGCGTAGATATGTTTAGTGAAATCTTCAAGAGGTATGATCAGTTAAGCCTTGTTTGCACCTGGATAGTATTTTAGTCGAGTAGCAAGTAACGTGACCGAACACGAACATTTTAGTAGAGCAGATTAGTAAAACTTTTGTTCGGATTATTGCTACTTGCTAATCGACTAAAATACTATCCTGATGCGAACAAGGCTTCAGCAATAGTTCCTACCTAGGAGTTCGAGCCTTCCTTAAGTTCAGGGGGAGTTGGCTTTTATCAACTACGCTTGTTTAGTAGTCGCAACAGTGTGCCATAATTTTTTTTTTATTTTCTTAATTAAAGTATTGGAGTGTACTCAAGTGAGTCAGTGCATCACGAGGCGATTGCGAGGCGAGAGCGAGGCGGAGGCGAGGCGTACCGTTTCAATTTATAACATCCGAACAACGCAATGTTTGTAAACTACAGCCTTCCGATTTACCTTTGCTCGAGTTTCTCTTCGTTTATTTTTAAACATACCAACCCAAGACACTCGTGAAATATAAATATTTTAAAATACTTGAAGAATAAAAGAATAAAGACATTTCTCTTTATACAAGTCTCAGTGAAAATGATACAAATATAAATCATACATTTCAACACGCTTGTTAATTTTGAATGTAGTCTACATGTACTGAGATAAAACATTATTTAACAAATAAAAATAAAAACTTATAACACGTCGAACGCCGAACAATCACGTTGTCTATTCATATTTCTCTAGTTTTAATAAAGGGCATAAATTAAAATTTAAAATAAACGATAAATTGAATAAAAGTAACGGTAATTGTGACCCTATTTATTCGATAGCGGTTCATCTCTAGGCCGTGATGGCGACGTTCTATTTTCGAATGTGAAATTTGAAATTCGAATTGGACCGTTTTGTGCTCAATATTCGATGGCCAGTGGCCTGTCAGAAATCAGAATAATATAAGGATTCTGTTTTATGCAGTAGATGGTAAGCGGACGGTTAATACATATTTTGAAACGTATTAATAAATAAACAGGTCGAATAGAATAAAACCGTTTAATAAGTATTGATGTATACAGAGTAATAAAGTTTGGATGCCACTAAACTTTTATTACATTTTGGTTCAAAGCTTTTAGTAATTACCTATAGTTACATAGGTCCGTTATTGTTTGTACAGTCCGCTGCAGAAATAAAATATCAGGTATGTAATCAGCCTTAATATTTAACAAATATCTTTCATAAAATAAACTGAACTAAGTTTTTACTACATAAACATTTTCCATAGTTACCTGAACATTTATAAAGTCACATAATCATTCGAATATTATGTGCCGACGTATCCAGTGGGCTTACCCAACATGCTTTTCGATCGGCGATTTCGCTGATGGAATCGACAAATTTGAATGAAACTAACATTGACGTTCCATATCTCACACGTGACAATCACATGATTTTATCGAATGTCAAAGTCAGTTTCATACATTTTTGTCGGTTCCCTCAGCGACATCGCCGATCGAAAAGCATGTTGGGTAAGCCCACTGGGAGGTAATCCAAAGTATCTTTCGATTGGCTGACAATAACATTCGATAAGTCATGCGCTTGTCACGTGTGAGATATCGAATATCATTTTTAGTTCCATACATTTTTGATGTTCGCCATCGAATCGCTTTGTAGCCCATGTACTTTGGGTAACCCTCCAGAAGTAAAATCTAGAAAATTCATCACAAAACGGTCTTTCGAAAAATATATTTCAGAACGTCTGACATGTTACAATTTGTAATTCTATTAACCGTTATAAGATCCCAATAGAATACAAACTAAATTCGTCTCTTGATCGTTATACATAATTTAGACTGCATTTCCACTAAAGAACTTATTTCTGATCAAAAATTAAGTGGCATTTCCATCAAACAAAACAATATTGAAGCTCATAAGTTGATGAATTTAATGCTGCTGCACCTATTTGTATATATTTGTTATATTATTTGTTATAGTTTGTTATTGTTATACTGTAACTATGACCGACTAATCGCTTAAGCCTTGATAGCACCAGCATAGTATTTTAGTCGAGTAGCAGGTAATTAAGTAACTAAACGTGTCCGAACAGTAACGTTTTAATAGAGTAGATTAGTAAATTCTTTTGTTCAGATACTTGCTCCACGCTACTCGACAAAATACTATCCGGGTGCGAACAATGGAAATTATTTGAAACAGGAATTAATGGAAACGTATCTTAATATTTTTCGAGTATTTTCGACGGTTTGTGAAATGAGTGATTTTAAAGTAAGAAATATATTGAAATACGAAATGGTTAAAGATTTACTCAATGTTTTAAACAGTCGATCAATTTGAATCACAATCAAACAAGTTAACACAATCTTCATAAGTTTGTCGCGGACGAAAAACAGTGCCCGCGACCCCGCCGTAATACGTTTGAGCGCCGTCAGGTTTTAGTGGGTATTCCGGTCACCTTCTGTGGCCGGCGAGTCCCACACTCCCTACGCCATTGCACGCCCGGCGTAGGGGTGCGTAAATGCATTTCCTGACGTTTTATTAAAAATCTTCATAAGTTGATAGCTTGTATTATATGTAACACTATAAAAATATAGGAACATTTATAACTTACTCGTGTATGAAACACGCGCCAAACTTATAAAAGACTTATTTATAAAGATAATTTATAAACAAGTTAAATTGTTATCAGATGAAATCTATCCTTGAGAAGATGAATTTCACGTGGAACTTTCAAATTGATTTTGTGTTACGAGCAAATCGTGTATACCGCCTGTTTAAGATTTGCCTAGGCTCAACGGCTAATCCAAGGGGGGGGGTCAAGAGGGTCATGACACCCCCTCCTCCGGAGCTGCAACATGTACGTATATATGTACAAGTTATTAAGTTTGTAAAGTGTACAACAAAGAATAAATATTTTTAATAAATTCATAAGTTCTTGACTTGACAACGACCATGTGACCCCCTCCTGGCGCCAAAGCTGGACCCGTCCTTGGCTACGCTTACTCTCGGCAAATTGTAGTTCTAACCAAACATAGTAACGTTTTGGTATGTAAAGAATTATTATCAGACTTTCATGTACAGAAAACTACAGCCAATTAAATGTCACCTCTCCAAGTGTTTAAATATAAGTCATATTGTGAATGACTTATTTTGGTATCCGATTTATCGAGCCCTTATCACCTAGGCATATTACAAATAGTCTGTGAACACTATTTGCCGGTGACATCGACGCGAACGCGTGTACGCCTACGTAAAAAACAACAGACAAAATTGCTAACATAATCTATGCAGGAGAAAATGTCACAGGTAAATAAGAGATATTTCGTAAACAAAATTATTTTCCTACTTTTGCTAATACTTTGCTTAAGCCTGTGTTCGTATTAATGTAAATCAAGTTGTTGTTTGTGATTTCTATCGTATTTCAATACCAAAACCTACTCAAGTAGATTGATTGTGGCCGAAATATTGATTGAAAGTGGAAAATGATTTGTTAAAATGATTATTATCTTCACACAAGTCCTTTTTATAACGTTTATAAAATATCTTAACCATAACGAACTTAAAGGTGACCTCTTCCGCAATAAAACAAAGTTATTCAAATAATATTTTTTTAATTATTTTTAGTATCTAACTAAATAATTATGCATATCATTGTTTAAATTATTATAATATAAACACTTAATTCTACATAAAATTATAACATTTTTAACAAAGAGATATTATACATAGAGGGAGCACTCCATACTAATTTGACGTTAAAAAGCGTGCCAAGAAAGAAATTATTTTAAAAAAAAACTTGCCTGTATCATGAAAAAATTTTCCATGTTTGGGAAATTGTGTGATTTTATTTAATTTTTAAAATAAACAGTAGAATAAACTAAAACATTCATTAACACGTTAATTATAGTTTTTAATTATTATTATTTTATTTAAAACAATTTAAATCCAAACAATTTTTAACAAAGACTATTTTTGTTTTATGGTTGTTATACATTTTTAATTAGTGTTTTAAAAATGTCTCTATTAATTACAATATTAAACTTTAGTAAATACTATGAAATAAAATTTAAATTTGAGAAAAGAGGATATATTCGGTCGACTTTTTATGTCGGCAAATGTAATTTAGAGGTTAACACTAAGGGAAATCTCCCTACGTTTGACCTCCGGAGGTCAAAGAAAATGCCTCACTTCGAGTGTGTTCCATCTACAGTATAATATATCTTTGATTTTTAACTTTAGTTTTTCACGCTACAGCAGATTCATATTCTGTTTCGAAATTATTATTATTTGAGTCTTTATATTTAACAGGATCGTCATGTATTTCTTCGTCATTAAAAGTTTGATCCAATTCTATGGAATCTTCGCCAGAATTATGCCCTTGTCTGTCATATAACGAATCTTGAATATAAACTCTTTCATCTTGATCTAATAATTGTTCATTAACACTTTTAAATTCATTATTATATTTACGTTGGTAGCCATGAAATCTTTCTTCATGGTCATCATCTTCGTCACTTTCATTTGAAGAGTTTTGTTCTTTATCGTCACTCTCTTCACTTACTTCGTTTGAATCCTCTTGAATATTTGGCCCTTTATCATCATCATCTAATTCGTCTTTGGTTTCACTGGATTCTTCGTTTTCATCATCGTTATCATCATAACCTTTAGATATATGTGCGTAGTTATTCACATTAGAACTTTGTATTGCTAAATCTGCATTCTTTCTTGGAGTTTCAATTTCATTGCTCATATCTTCAACACTATTGTTAATTTCACTCTGAGACACATCGGATTTAGACATTGAGTTAACACTCCAACTAGCTATGGATTGCTCACTATTCGATCCTTGATTGGGCAGCGTTTGTAGTGTTATAACAGCATCGCACGCCACCCCAGGATTTCCCAGGAACACAAGCACAACAAACTTGTAACCGGGACCACCGTCTAAAATACTCGCCTTTAGATCTGAACCGAAGTCTATGCTGCTCACTCGTACATGAGTTATGACGTCACCGTCCGATATCGCCGGATATCTAACGGCGAGAGATCCTCCCGGTAGAGATAATCGTATTTGTTCAGTATTAGTTGTAGTTAATTCTTCATTACCTACATCTAATAAGAACACTAATGGATACTTGTGGTATGGACTTGCAATAGTCGCAACAAATAATTGACAAATGATCGCGACGAGCATTGTAACGTACTATAATGTCATGGTACAATAATCAGATACTTATATAAGACGATGTTATGCTTCAGACGGTACAGTTTTTGTCTGACCTTGACTCAATGTCGAAGCACTTTGAGAAACGATCAGGAAGATGTTTTTATTTATCATTAAAGTCCTTCATTGGTGCTAGTGTTTACGTTTTAAAACGAAATAAAACGAAGTAACTGTTTATTTTTTTTATTTCATTCAACATTGAAATAACGGAAAAAATATAGCGTATGTTTAAACAGCCGTTTATATCACAATGCATCTTGATTAAATATTTTTATAATTTAACCCTTTTTAAGGCAGAGGCGATATATTTACCACCAACAAAAATGTTGCTTATCTTTCTATGCGAGTTATAAAAGGAGTCCTAATTTGTTGAACTGGCAACTAAGGTGGTATGCCTTCAAGGAATTTCCATACTATTTCCAATTTCCATAGAATTTCCATACTACTTAGTATATGGAACGTCCTTGTATGCCTTATTATTAAGAAAAAAATGACGCTTGTGTGACATATTNCCTCCCGGTAGAGATAATCGTATTTGTTCAGTATTAGTGTTAGTTAATTCTTCATTGCCTACATCTAATAAGAACGCGAATGGATACTTGTGATATGGACTTGCAATAGTCGCAACAAATAATTGACAAATGATCGCGACAAGCATTGTAACTTACTATAATGTCATGGTACAATAATCAGATACTTATATAAGACGATGTTATGCTTCAGACGGTACAGTTTTTGTACGACCTTGACTCAATGTCGAAGCACTTTGAGAAACGATCAGGAAGATGTTTTTATTTATCGTTGAAGTCCTTCATTAGCGCTAGTGTTTACGTTTTAAAACGAAATAAAACGAAGTAACTGTTTATTTTTTTATTTCATTCAACATTGAAATAACGGAAAAAATATAGCGTATGTTTTAACAGCCGTTTCTATCACAATGCATCTTGATTAAATATTTTTATAATTTAACCCTTTTTAAGGCAGAGGCGATATATTTACCACCAACAAAAATGTTGCTTATCTTTCTATGCGAGTTATAAAAGGAGTCCTAATTAGTTGCACTGGCTACTAAGGACGCCTTATTATTATTAAGAAAAAAATGACGCTTGTGTGACATATTTTTTTTGGCGCCACTAACTGTCAAAAAATTGCGCCAATTTTAAAAGAAAATTTCTTACTCCGTGAATCATTCTGCCTTATTAAGGGTTAAATACAGTTAAAGCTAGCTATAAGCATATTAAATATTAAGTAATGTTACAGTAATAAAGGATTTTATTTGCATGTATTGAATGTAATCTCAAATATTTTCTAAAAGACTTTAATCTGAGATTTTCGTTGCCTCGTGTATTAAGGACTTAACCTTTGGCATGATTATATTTTCTATTAAAAGTTTATATTATAATAAACTTTCTACAATAAGCTAAACTTTAATATCAATAATGCATAACAATTTAAATAAATAATTTTCATTCAAAAAGACGTAAAGTCACAGTTCCAACTGCCAAAGTAGGTAGATATTTTCATCTCTATCTATTCAAAGAGAATGAGTGAGATAAACAATATGTATAATCGAATTCAATAGAAATAAGAAATTATAATCCATGGCTTCATTAGACCGATGTCGCGCAAAATCTCCGTTTTATTGCACTAATTCGATCTTATGTAGCCGTAGGGTAAGAAACCTAACTACAATTTTACTTTTAAAACTGTAATTACAGACTATAAAGCAATCATGTTTAACATTAATTTAATCACAGAAACATTTCAAAATAAATCCATAGACAATAAAATTACATCCAGCCAGTGAAACCTACCAAGAAGTTATCGTAGAAAACTCCTCATTTGTTTATTCTGATGATTCAATGACGACTGAGCTTTATCTGCTTGCATTATCAAATTATCTAACTTACTATTCTGTGAATTAACTTGTTTATCGATCCTTAATATCGATGTTTTCTCATTTTTCTCCATAGACTTCATAATATCTATGGCTGTATTAATATCATCGCCATTTTGTTTTATTTTCGGTACACGTGTGAATTCGTTATCGTTAGGACCGAGACCTGAGTTAATGGAACCTATTTCTGTGTCTTTTATCGGGTTATTAGAGTAATTCACTTGACCTATATAACTCGGTTCGCTTGAATAAGATAGGTTATCTTTTGAGGTTAATTTGACACGAAAGAAATTCGTCAAACTGCCACAAACACCCTGAAAAAAAAAACAAAGAATTATATAATACAGTCGAACTTGGATAAGCAAGAGTCCAAGGGACGCTTTGTGTCGCTTATAGAGGTTTCTCTCTAATCCAAGTGTCTCTGTGACCATAAACACTAATCTAACCTAGAGACACAGAGACCATAAAATAACCCTCGCTTATAGAGGTTTCTCACTTATGTTCGACTGTGTATTGGTAAACTGGAATTCCATATTAAATTATACCTTTAAGCGATTCAATTTGGTTTGTGTAGAGGACAGAATCGTATTTAATTCTGTTAGGCCGCTGCTTGCGTGTTTTAGATCATCATCTAACGTTGCAGTATTCTGCAACAATATAACGAGATTAGATTAGGCAAACTATCAAGAAGTCATCTTCACCAAATAAAATATTTTAGTCCTAGCTTCTTTGAATCTCTATAAAATTGTATCCCACATTTTAAAACTATACTACTGCTGCCATCTAGTGGCGACTTGTTAAACTAGCAAACAAAGATATATTATACTGTAGATGGAACACTCGA
>QDHC01000409.1:315206-329056 GCA_013186455.1 Papilio dardanus tibullus | reverse complement strand
TTAGTTTATTCTACTGTTTATTTTAAAAATGAAAAAAATCACACAATTTCCCAAACTTGGAAATTATTTTCATGATACTGGCAAGTTTTTTTTTTAATAATTTCTTTCTTGGCACGCTTTTTAACGTCAAATTAGTATGGAGTGCTACCTCTATGTATAATATCTCTTTGGGTGGAAATTTGTATGTACATTTTTCATAATCCAAACTATAAGACATATAGACTTTATTTTTGTTATTGAAAATCAATTCTTTATTGAGTTTTTGTTACTTTTTTTTTGGTTTATCTAGTAATTAAAGACTAAATTTTCTTTGATAGTGTTTTTATCTTAAAGTACACATCTTTATTTCTAATGACAATACAAAATTAAAAAAAAAAAACATTTTATATCTATTTTGTCTATTAAATACTTAGTATAAATGCATTGTAACTACCAGGATCCCATAAACGACGGTGGTCAGTGGGATATGATAGTGAACTTGGTCAACAAGTATGGTCTCATGCCAAAGAAGTGCTACCCCGAGTCCTTCAGTTCCCGCCGCAGTTTGCATATGAATGCTATTATTAAAACTAAGGTAATAAAAAAAATAGTCATATGAAACTTGTGCTAAATGTAATTTAGAAGATTTAAAAAGCTACTGTTTAAAATTTGTGTATATCTGCCACATAATTATGTCTAAAAAAACGAAAAAATATTAGTGAAAAATATATTTTTAAAACTGTTTTAAAATAGTATTTTAGCTGAATTAATTTACTTTTGAACTTTATTGTTATTGAGTAAAAACATATGATAAAATTAAAATTGATTTAATATCAACTTTTTACAAGTAATTAAAAATACTTTGTGTAACTATATATCAGGCGGTTACAATAAAACAAAACTACAATATATTATATTTATAAATAGGTAAGATTTGTATGTATTGAAATAACTCAAAATCTACTGAGCCGATTACAAAAATTCTTTCACCGTTAGAAAGCTACATTATCCCCGAGTAACATAGGATATATATATTTTTAATAAATCGCCAGTAAAGCCTTGTACGCACCAGGATAGTATTTTAGTTGAGTAGCAAGTATCCGTACAAAGGATTTACTAATCTACTCTACTAAAATGTTGCTGTTCAGACACGTTTAGTTACTAAATTTCTACCCTAGTGCGCAGGTTTAGGCTTAAACGAGTCCGAACAGAAGTAAATCCTTTGTTCGGATAAATGCTAATTGCTACTCGACTAAAATACTATCCTCGTGCGAACAAGGCTTAACAGCTAGTATATTATATTTACATAAATGTTAAAATGTTTTATATATGTGTAGTTGCGTGAATTCGCGAAGGAATTGCGAGACAAGGTGTGCGCGAAGGCGACAGACGCAGAAATACAGAAGACCATTGACGCCCAGATGTCCGTTATATACCACATTGTCGCCACTTGCTTAGGTAAACACGTTATACCCCCTTTTTTCACCCCTTTTTTCAGTCTACTCACAACTTACTATGAAATAGTACAGTGTAGGTACCTTTTCATAGTCAATTGTGGGTACTTTAATGTTTATAAGCTGTGGTATATTAATATAATGTGTGTAATCGCATATAATGGTACCGTCAGTTATAAATAATGACAGTCCAATACCAACGGCTGTTTGACTGACACAGACTTCCCAGACATTACATAAACTACCAACAGTTTCTTCAAATTACTACAAGTATAAAATAGTAATCTGTGGGTACTATTATAATTCAAAGTTTTTTTAAACTACCCACAGTTTTGCCTTCTATACTAATATAAAAATTTGATTGTTTTTCTTAAATAAGCTCCGAAACTACTTTTGATTTTAATATTTCTTTCACTTTAGATTACATCCCGGGTAGGCTATTTTTTTTTTTAATTTTATACAGACCAATCCGAGGATAACAGCTAGTTTTATAAAATAGTTATTTAAAGGGCTATAAATTTAATTCTTCAGGTACTCCTCCGGACCAGTTCACACTAGAATTCTACAACAAGGAGAAAACTTATAATAACTTAGGTCCTTTGACCCCTCAAGAGTTCTACAATAAACATGTTCAACCGCTTTTTAATGTTGATGATAAGGTATGTAATATTACTGTTTTCTAAAAATATCCCACCCTTGATAAGTGAGAGTCCAAGAGATTTTTCTCGCTTATGGAGGTCGTCCGTTTGAACTAGATAATGACTCACTTACCTTAATCCTACTGCTTGATAAGACCGATGTCACGCAAAAACGGCCTTTTTATTAAAATATTGAAAAGTAGTATTTAGTAGAATTTAGATAATTAATGTTTTTGTATAATTTTTCATTGTTGAATATGACAACACTGATTGTCACACATACTTCCTTTTTCGACAATAGAAGAGGCGGTGCCAAAGCGCCATAAAAATTATAATAACTAGCGACCCGCCCCGGCTTCGCACGGGTGCAAATCGGTATATGATGCTGATACTAAATACTGCAGCGTTTGCAATGGAAGCGCTAAAAATGTGTTTATTTCCAACATCATATTAAAAACTTCTAAATTATCAGTGTTACTCTGCTATATTGTGAATGTATCATACATGGCAACCTTCCTTATGAATCATTCTATCTATTAAAAACCGCATCAAAATCCGTTGCGTAGTTTTAAAGATTCAAGCATATATAGGGACAAACATAAAAAAGCGTTATTGTTTTATACTAAGTAAGGATAATGATAAGGATTTATCAATAAAGCTCTCAATATAGAGTTAAGGTTCACAAAAATAACTACAAATTTACTCCTTTCCGTTTTATTAACATTAGGTATGCCTAGTAAGTGATCCGCGGCAATCCAATCCCTTCGGCAATCTATACACGCTGCAGTGCCTCGGCAACATGGTGGGCGGCCGACAGACCTCTTACAATAACCAGCCTATCGAGACACTTATGAAGTATGTATATGATATGGTAACAGAGGCCAAGATAAAATATTCCAATTATATAACCAGCTTGTGTTGACCCTCAAATAATTTACTTGAAGTCTCAAATTGGTAACAATTTGTTATCCTTCTACCCCTTGTTATCACAAGTGAGCAGTGTTGTAGCCCTCTTTAAGCTTACGTTAATATTGTAATTTTCATTTTTTTCGGTATTCTGCTTATTGTTTCATAAGCACCATAGTTAATCATTATTGCTTTCGTAATCACCTGGACCATCTCCCATGTCATCAAAAATAAACAAAGCAGTGATCACAGTACTTATGTAACACTTGATGGACCCCACATTAAGGCATAAAACAAAGATGTAATGAAAAAAATATATGTCCGGTACAGGGTGGTTAAAGACAGCATACAAGGTGGCGAGGCGGTGTGGTTCGGGTGCGAAGTCTCCAAGAGGTTTGAAAGGAAGAACGGACTTGAAGACTTGGATGCGTAAGTACACACTATGTGTTATTTTCAATAACATTTTTTAACAAATGCATGTCAAATCTTTCCTAAGTATTCCATAAAATGTAAATGTAAATATCAAAAATGTTATCCGACTCGCGGGACCAAAACAATTTTGATCTAACACGGAGGACCATAATAACTTTATTCCGACTCGAGGGACCAGAACAATTTTGTTCCGCCTCGAGGGACCAACTCAAATTTTTCATTTAAAAATAATTGTTTCTGATTAAAAAATATACTTTCTTGCAGTCAAGATTTCAAGCTGGTTTTCAACACAGAAGTGCAGGTTGGGCTGAACAAGGCGGACCGGCTGATGTATGGAGATTCGTGTATGACGCACGCCATGGTGTTCACCGCTGTGGGAACTGATGTATGATGTTTTATATATTTAACTGATTATTACAAAATATATTGTTTTACGATATAAGAGTAAGGAACTTTAGCCAACGCTGATATTTAAGCTTTTTAGAATTTTTAGAAGTTTTTGTTTGTCAGCGCTTACAGCATTACTAAAACCAGCGTAAATTATCATTTTTCTCACTAATTCCTCCACTTCATTAGACCGAATTCGCGATAAAAACGAATTTAGAAGTACACCATGTAGGTAGTCCAATAAACAGTTATTTGATTATAACGCCATCTAGTTTTTAATTTTATTTGTTTTCTAATATTGTTACTTTTAGGAGCAAGGAAATCCATTAAAGTTCCGTGTGGAGAATTCGTACGGTGATAAAGAGTATGACAAAGGTTATCTCCTGCTCACCACGCCCTGGTTCAAGGAGTTTGTTTTTGAGGTTAGTTTAATTAAATATTATACAAGTACCCACATCTTATAAAGTTACGATGGATGAAATTTTGCACAGATGAACATTGTCAGTAATAACATGGGCTACTTACTATGTTTTTTAGTCCCGAGCAGAGTCGCGTACGACAGCTTGTTGTAATTTAATGAAAAAAATTGCAATGAATTTAATTTTTTTTTACGTTTTTTTAATAGTCAAATTTTTTGCTTCTGCCATCTATCAAATTCGTTTTTTTTTTGATTCTATTAGTGTTTGATACTATAAATGTGTATTTTTTAGGTTGTTGTAGATAAAAAATTCGTGCCAGATTCAGTATTGGAGGTGTTCAAGCAGGACGCGAAGGTGTTGCCAGCGTGGGACCCGATGGGCACGCTCGCATGCCCCGTGTGTTGCAAGGAATAAAATATTACACATATTCAGAAGCTACCGTAATTTACTAAATTTTTAATTTTTTTAGGGAATCCCGATTTATTTTTTTGATGTTTTATTTTCTTGTAGGAAAATTTATATTTATTAAAATTGATATATGAATTTCTTAACATTTGTATGTTTAGTTTACAATGTAATCGAAGAATAAGGTCCTTCAAAGATTTAGGTAGCCTTGTATGAAAAACCTACCTAATTTATTTTGTTTTTGAATTAATGTTTTTTATTAAATGTTCTATTTAATATTTATGCATTGAGGAGCTTCTGAAATATGTTGAATTATTTTATATAAGGAAAGTTTTAGTAAAATCTATACAACAATTGCATACAAACACATCTACCACACATACATACAAAAACAATATTAAAGTACATAAAAACTGGTGCTAATTAAGTCAATTGTGTTCATAAATAGTTACCAATGTTATTTGTTAGCAATATTCAATAACCAAAGTAAGTTTTCATTGACACAACACATGTTTAAACACTCCTTAACGATGACTCACGAAACACCCTGTCCCGTCCGGGACATGCTCCATCAGTAGTGTTGGGATTTCATCCGGATAAAAACTCAAAATGGATAAATACTCATAATTTCTATCTTTTCGGCGTGATTTTTATCAAACCGTGGATGAAAATTATGTCATTTCATAAATGTAATTTAACATAAACATGTTTTTTTTTTATGAATAAACGAGATTGGAATAAAAGAATAACAAAAATAAAATTATTTCTAACATGCTTTGTTAATTAATTTAATGATGAAAACAACTTTTGAATGCAACATTATTAGGTACTTCCGCGTATGTATAGGTCTACCAGGATCTGATGGCAAGAAGGGAAAAAAGAATTGACTCTAGCAATACTGAGGAAATTGGAGTAAAACGTTTCGATACTTTGTTTTCCTAATCATACGGGTTTTTATCCGTTTCCTACAAAAACTCGAGTCGTCTGCCCATCATTTTTCATCAGTCACCTGGCTCGAACACATTCGTACATTTTTAGTGACACATTCACTGCGCGGACGGAGCACGCTGTTGTATGAGTCATCCTTAATTCATGATGTTTTTGTATGTGTTTAAGCAGTGAAAATGTACTGTAATAAAATATTAAAAATTGTGTATTGTTAATTTTGTTTTATTTGTATTCTTATTTGTCTGTGCCATGTGATGCCAAAATTTTGCATTGATATTTGACTTTTAAAAGGTAAGTCAAAATGTAACAAGTTTCAGTCTCAAACTCAACTCCTGTAGTTTCTATATAGTAAACTGGACTACTGCAAGAAATTAATAAGTAAACGTTTTAAATTAATCAATTTATTAATATTTTTATTGCACATAAACTTAAATATTTTTTTACCTATAAAATACAAAACATTAAAAATTATTTAACACACACCATTTGAGCCATTTCAAATTTCTCATCACCTCTGCCGACCATATTAACAACTGGTTTACCATTTACTTCTTTCAACATTTTTGGTGGTTTTAATGTTCGTAAATATTTTAATTTCGCCCAAACACCTTGGCACATACGATTCAGTCTTCTGTCGTGAGTTTCTCTAGCAAACGCTGCAATATCTCTTACAATATATCTTGCAAACTTTAGTTTTCCTCTCTGAGCGTACGCAATTGATGAATATAACTTGCTCCGTGCCGCAAGTCCATCGTCACCCAACATTCTCGACAGTTTGTACTGTCTTAATGATATTCTACCAGCTTCTTCCGCCTGGAATAATATAAAAACTTGGTTTAGGAAATAGATAAAAATGGCACAAAAACTCGACTTTTACTCGTAAAATTTACAACATGACTTCAAAGTATAATCATCATCATCATTTCCAGGTCACTAACGTCCCCACCTAGGGCCGCGGAGCCCACCCTAAGTGGTGACTAGTCCATAGTAAACCATGCTGGCCCAGTGTACGTTGGTCGACATCACACATATCTTTGAATTTCTTCACCAATATGTGCAGGTTGTATCACAATGTTTGCCTTCACAAGAGCATGCGGTAAATATGAAATTCGAAAATCGATAAACACATTGTTAGATGGAAGGATTCAAACTCAGGACCTGCAGATTATAAGTTAAGAGCTAAACCACTGATCTACTGAAGCTCTTCAAAGTACAAGCAAGAATTCATTATAGAAATACAATACAATATTATAATAAGTGATTTTTAAACTTACACAATGTTCAAAATAATCACCCAATGCTGAATATGCACCTCCAAGTGTGGACAGCCAAGAGAAGGCGTTTTCAATTTCAACTCTAGTCCACATCAGATGATTCATTCTATCATTCCTGGAAATACAATTTTTACATAAAAATCTGCGAGTGTAATGTGTAAAAATGTTTCTTATCATCGTTTATTTGTACTTACCATTCATAATCAATAATTTCTTGGTCCGGCGGTTCCAAAATAAGTTTTAAAAATATTGGTTCATTCAGTTGTTTACGTTTCTGATAAACATTATTTACTAAATTATATCTGTATTGATCAAAAATTGTACATTCTTTTAGAAATGGTTGTAAGTATAACGCATTTATAGTATATTTCACCCTTTTTGTTCTTGGTGATGTTAGTATTCCTTTATCATCATAACAATCGCCGACACTTAGACCGATTGCTTTGTAATATTGTTCATCTGGTAGCATAAAAACATCTTCCGTTAAGTAGCAAATGGTATACGGTTGTCTAAAAAGCAATAACTTCATAAACACTCTCATTTTAGTAGGTTACAATAACTTTATAAGGCCAAAAATAAATGAAATTGAATTATTTATTGAATGTTAATTGAAATTACATGACATTGACGTTGACGTGATAATTTTCTCTGACAATCATGACATTTCATTTTGCATAAAAAACTATAACACACTATAAGTTTATTATTTTTTTTAATCATGAAAAAATTATTTTGTTTTAATTAATAAATAAATGTAACTGATAATATTTTTTTTCTTACGAATTTAGTAAAACATTTTCTTTCTTACGTAGACCTACTCAAGGTTAACTGCACCCGCATTTCTCTCTCGGCCTCTGCCCGTCCGCCATTTTGATTCGTGTCGCTTGTCAGACGCGATAGCGGTGGTGATTTTTTCCAATAGATTCTTTACTGCCGAAATTCGGATATTTTCATTTATGCAGTGATCAGAAAGCAGTCTAAATGATGGCGAGATACGGTCAAAGACCGGAAAATGCCCTTAAACGGGCCAATGGTTTGTACATATTTCTTGCAATCATACCACGTTGCATGTTTAACTTGGACATATTTTAATTAATTTATGCCTTTTCGACACATTTGCGATATGTCTGTGTCATCACGAACATAATTTTGTTTGAATTCTATTCATTTTTGTGCGTTACATCACAAAACCTACTTAAGTGCCTCGACATAACCAAACATGTTGGGTTTCTATAGAGTTTATGGAATTGGACAAGCCGGCCCGGGCCTTGGACACTCTTCAGGAAGTGTTCCGAAACAAAAAATGGGCATACAACTGGTCGGAATCGGTGCTGGAGCCGATCATGTTCAAATACTTGGAACTTTGCGTGGACCTGAGAAAGTCGCACATCGCTAAAGAAGGCCTGTTCCAGTATAGGAACATGTTCCAATCCGTCAACGTAGGCTCGCTCGAGCAAGTTATAAGGTTTGTATTAAATATTTGATTTAATTTTCAAGTTTTATATTGATAAATTGAAAAACTTCAGAATCTAATTTAATTTTAACATTTGTTTATTTTACTGCAAAACAAAATACTACATGTAATAAATTATTAATGTACACCAATTTTAGAGGGTACTTGCGCATGGCTGAGGAGCGGACAGAGGCAGCCCGAGCTCAATCCACGCAGGCTGTGATAGACACTGATGATCTTGATAACTTGGCGACCCCGGAGAGTATCCTGCTGAGTGCAGTCTCTGGAGAAGATGCACAGGATCGCTCAGACAGAACCATACTAACACCATGGGTAAGAGAAGAGAAGAATTGTATGTGTGAAAGAGAATTTGTATAAGAAAGGGGTGAATAAATAACTAATAGAGAAGTATGAATGAGTATGAATTGTGCTAATTCCTTAGGGACAAGAATAAGTGATAAATGGTTATCAACATATTAATACTGTAATCCAGGGTTGCCCAAACTGAGTCTCAACGCATTAGGGCATTGTGACATTGTCACAGGGGCGACACATAAATAAAAAAAATGTCCCTATAGTGCTTTTTTGATAACCTGTTACTAGGCTGGTACGAAAGTATTTTTTGGGGCTGGGTCTAGGTACGTAGTAAGAAAATGGCAAAGTCCTAAGTCAATAAATAAGTTTGGGAAGCCCTGTTGTAAGGATCAATTTATTTTACCTATTGGAATTTTGCTATAATAAAAACAAATTAACATAACACACCCAATTTTTCTTATGAGTTCACTTAGATACAAAAACATTGTTCTATCACTAAACAGGTTTAAAACTTGATTTGAAATTAACTTTGACTATTTTTATAATAATAATTTTCACTTCTTTTTCATTTCAGGTAAAATTCCTCTGGGAATCCTATTGCCAATGTTTAGAGTTGCTCCGAACCAACGCGCATGTTGAAACATTGTACCATGACATCGCTCGCATGGCGTTCCAGTTCTGTCTCAAGTACTCCAGGAAGACAGAGTTCAGGAAACTCTGTGATAAACTGAGGAAACATCTTGAAGATATTTGTAAGCCAACAGTAAGTAATTCTAACGATGAAGGAAAACATTGTTACCTGCATTTATGTATAAATTCAAAGATATGTGTGAAGTTAACTGCACTGGGGCAGTGAGGTTGACTATAGCATAGTCACTCCTAACTTGGGTAGGCAGTAACACCTCAGTTAGGATAAAATGTTAGAATTTAATAAAACTACATTTTTTTGGTAGTTTATAAGTGTATTAAAAGAATTTATCAAAATTTGCACTAATTATTTAAGATTTATAACAATTTTTAAATGTAATTTATATGAAATGAACTAATAGTTTAAAACTAAATTATAGTTCATAGCAGTATTTTTTTTTTATTTGTGACAGGTACAGACTGGCAATGTGAGCATCAGCAAGCCGGAGACACAGCAGCTCAACTTGGAGACGAGGCTGTTCCAGCTTGACAGCGCTATACAGATGGAATTGTGGCAGGTCAGTTTACAATATATATATTTATAACCCATTATTGCCCTAAAAATTAATTCAAAATATTCTTATTTTTTCATTTTGTGTGTGAATGTTGTTTATCATATTGCTATACTTTACGAAATTAATAGTCAGTAGCTGTTTATGACTTCGACCGGGCGGCGAATAAAGCCTATGTTACTTGGGAATAATTTACCTTTGTAATGGGAAAAGATTGTTTTTATCGGTCTAGTAGTTTTTAAATAGTTTCAGTACAAAAAAATACAAATCTTTCCACTTTATAATATTAGTTGATTAATGTACATACTACTTCTTACCTTTTGTCTTATTTATATTTTTCATAATCCATACAGGAAGCCTACAAAGCCATAGAAGACATCCATAATCTAATGAACATGTCCAAGAAGACACCAGTAGCAAAGACCATGGCTAACTACTATGGTAAGCTGGCGCTGGTCTTCTGGAAGGCCGGTCACTGCCTGTTCCATGCTGCAGCGCTGCTAAAGTTGTTCCAGCTGTCCAGGGAGATGAAGAAGAATATCACGCAGGAGGAATTGCAGAAGTAAGATTATTATGCTAAAAAATAATAGTAGGAAGAGAAATTTTTAAATTATTTGTGGAATATCTAAAAATGATTTAGCATACTATAAAAATAGTGACATTTTATTATTTCATCATTACCTAATAATGATTCGTCGATGGCGATCGTTTCGCCATTTCGGCGAATTCAGGCGCTCACTTATTCGTTTGCTATGTTATATAATAAAAAATAATCTTTGTAAGCCTATACTAAAACAATCCGACTCCTAAAAGGTCATAAGGTTATAGAAATAAATGTTGTTTTTTTTAATTGTATTGTCTTAAATATTTTTTTTAAATTAAAAATGCCTCCGAAATAAATCCCATGTGTAACCCTCAATGGTTACACATGGTAGGCCTCGGAGGCAAAGCATACCAGGAGTCTTGACGCGACAAGCAATTTTTATATATTGTTTGTGTTTTTAAGTACTGCACAGATTATATTTCATTCACAAAGATTTGCATTCATTCATAGAGTAATGTTTGTTAGTTACAAATTAATATACCAAGTTAAAGAGGAAATATTGGTAAGTTTGTAAGAAATAAACTCATAAGATACTATATCGATTTTAAAAATTCCTTCTCCAGAGGAACCATGTTATTCCTAATAGCTACCCTTTTTTTTGTTATGGGGGGGGGAATATTCAAAAGATACCCTGCAATTTGGGGGGAAGATAGGGTAATGTGAGATTTCTACTCCTTAAAACCCCTTGGTGGCCATCCTCCAGTGCAACTGCGATGATCCCGGGATCTCCAGGTGAACACACCGGCACCATCTGCACTAAACTTCCGCAAGATCCTGTTATTTTTTTAAAAATGTAACTATTAAAATTACTAAATTTCCCCTCCTAGGATGGCGTGTCGTGTCCTAGTAGCGGTGCTGTCAGTACCTCTACCATCATTACATCCGGAGTTTGATCGCTTTGTGGAAACTGACAAGAGTCCCGTGGAAAAGGCTCAGAGACTGGCCGTACTGCTGGGACTGGCTCAACCACCGACTAGAGCCAGCTTATTGAAGGGTAAGTTAGTCTTTTCAGATGGAGAGAATATATTTTTATTGCAAATAAAATTGAGCTCTATTGAATTGAAATAAAGTTGATTTTTACCATTCAAGACCTTTTTAAGACTTGTAAAGTAAAAGAAAACTTTGTTGCAATTATATAGAGCTCAATTTTGTTTGCGATAAATATCGGCACCACGCCAATTTAATTAAAGAATTTATCTTTGTACTAATTACTGCTGTGGTCGCTTCATTTTTTTTTTGAACCTAAGATTAAGTTTTTGTATTAATATTTATTTATTTTCTGTGATATTCCTATGTTGATATTAGAAAATCGTTCCTCTGAAATAAATCCCATTTGTGACTTGCTAGTCAATAAGTGGTAGGCCTCAGAGGTAAAGCAATACGCGAGTTAGACGCGACTGATAGTTCATTACTTGTCTATTAGTGTTATTTATACTTGCACACTGTTTTAAACTCTACATATTACCTTTAAATTCAAAATTAAAATTATCCTCAAGTTACGTAACTTGAATTGATATCATGATTTTTTTGTAACTAAGAGAAACAACCAATAACCTGCTTCAGTTAGTTAAAAACTAAACAAAAAAAACGGAAATTTCATTGTTATTTATGCACGGCGATACTTTGCCTTCTGGGGGAAAGATAGGGTTTTGTGGGGTTTCGACCCACTAAACCCCCCCATGTGGCTGTCCTTAGGGGCTTTCGGGGTCTCTGAGGATCTCCGGAATCACACAGGAAGAGCAATTTCAATGTATTTACTTTTTTCTAGATGTGATCCGTTTGAACGTGGTGAACCTGGCGTCTCCTCAGCTGCAGCAGCTATACGGCTGGTTGGAGGTGGAGTTCGACCCGCACACCATCTGCGCCAACGTGCAGGCCGTCGTGCAGCACCTGCACGAGGAGCCCAGCGAATGTAACATACTTTTCTATCTCATCTTATATGCATAAGTAAGCAGAAAACAGGTCAAACATAGTTTGATAACTTTCAGTAGCGGATTTTTTAGGAGGTACAAAAATATAAAAATGGCGCCCCTGTCTACCTTTATTTCCTTTTACCGTTATAATTTCAGCTGATGTCTGACGATGATCATGACTGATCTACTATTGTTTGTTCTATTGTGAAAGTTGACTTATGAGTTGTTGGTTTGTCGATAAAATGTGAATCTGGCCGCTCCCTGATTATGTTACTTTTACTATACATACTTTCAAAACTCATAAAAATAAAAAAAACACATTAATTATCAGTGGACTTTCAATTTACCTTTTAATATACTTTACAAAAACTTGATACAAAATTTATAATTTAGCTTTTCAACTGTTTACGAAGTAAAATTTACGAAATACTTGAAAATGAAAAAAAAATGTTTAAATGGTGAGTCTTATTTTTCAGATTCCTCTCTAGCGCAGTACACGAGCGCGCTGACGGACGTGGCACTGGTCCGTCTGATCCGTCAGGTCGCGCAGTGCTACTCCTGCGTCCAGTTCTCTCGTCTGCTGGAGCTGGCTCACACCACTGACCTGTTCCATCTGGAGCGTCTGCTGGTGGACTGCGTCAGACATAATGATATGCAGATTCGCATCGATCATGCTAAACAGTAAGTTTGGATAGAAATACTGCTGACGGCAATTAATGTGCCAATAAGTTTGGGGTATGAGTTGGCATGTGGAATGTACTAGTAGTTTTTTACCTAGTGTGCCAAGTTGGTAGATATTAGGTTTGGTCAGGTACCTACGACCCGTTAATTAAAGTAAAGTTTAGTAATGTTGTATGTGAATTTTTAAATTTAAGTAATGTAGTTGTGAATTAAAAAAAAACTAACAATTAGGTGCTGTGTTATAATAAAACGTACAGATTAATTGGGAACACTCCACTTTTGGGAACTCGGGTAAAAATACTTAAATCTAAAGAACAATTAATTAAAGGGTAATATTTAAAGGTTGTATAATTATTAATTAGGTGCGTGCACTTCGGCGTGGAGTCGGGCGGCGGCGAGTGGTGCTCCGCCGCGGACGAGGCGTGCGGCGGCGCCATACTGCAGGCCACGCCCGCTGAACAGGTATGTAACACATTCTTAACCTACGGCTTTATTACGCCAGGTTCTAAAAATAGTCACTTTTATACCGAACTGTTTAATAAAGTCGAATTATTAGACCGAGTACGCGATAAAAATAGACTTAAGCCTAAGAAAAATCTCCGTTTTTAACGAGCTCGGGTTAATAAAGCTTACGCATATACGCGGTACAATCTTTTTGAAGATGCTAAAAATATAGATGAATTAAGATATGACAATTGACGTAATGGAGGAGTATATACTGTGCCGACCCTCTATAGAGATAAGGGTAGGATGGTGATTTTCTTTGACCCATTTCATTGTTTTGTTATTGAATTTATTAGTACTTTTTTTGCGAAGTCATTACATTTTGTACGAAAAAATAAA
>QDHC01000409.1:299092-309919 GCA_013186455.1 Papilio dardanus tibullus | reverse complement strand
TGTTTTTTTTATATATCCATTAAGTTTTAACAATTTTGTTTGTAAATTAGTATAATAGCGGTCAAGTGTAAACTATATTTTCTTGTTGATTTTTGTACCCTCTTCCAGGGGGTTCACTGAAAACCGGCGCTGTGGCCCGCCCGCAGCACATGCCGAGTGAACTCCTTTTCTCATTTTTGCGAATAAATACATTTGATTTGATTTGATGTAACAGTAGATTTACATTGCCTTACAAAAAGAACAAGAATCTTGAAGAATCTAACATGTTATTGTTGTCGCCCGCGACTCCATTGCGAGCTGAATTTAAAAAAAACATAAGTAATCTATGTGTTCTTTATCTGTGTAAAATGTTTTCGAGATTCCTTTAGTTGTTGTAGAGATACCTTCAAATATTCATACATCGTAACTTTCACATTTATAATATTTATACAGAATGCCCTGAAAGCCGACGCCAAACTGGAGTTAGGTGATAAAGCAAGTCATAATAGATATTTTAAAAAATATTTTTTTAAAATATTTTTCTGGTGTCTATGGTGTATGGTGGTGTCTATGACTTGCTCTATCACTTGACTCCAGGGAGTTATCTAAAATACATGCGCTACAAAGCGATTCAATAGCGAGCATCAAAAATATATGAAACTGACAATGAGATTCGATATCTCTCATGTGACAAGCACATGACTTATCGAACGTCATTGTCAGTTCCATACATTTTTGTCGATTCTATCAGCGGTATCGCCAATCGAAAGATACTTTGTTCCCCCCAGTTCGGCGTCGACTTTCGGAAATTTTGAAAAAAAAATAGTATTTTTAAATATTTTTCTGGTGTCTATTATGACCTGCTCTATCACCCGACTCCAGTCTGGCGACTTTCGGGACATCCTGTATAATATTTATTGTTTTTTTTTCCAGCTCGTGATTCAGATGGCGATTGGCAATCGGTGAGGCGTTAGATATAAACTAAAGGTCCAGATGTGACCAAAGTGCTGGCTCACAAATAACTGGATTTATACATTACTAGAAAACGTGAATATTGAACCGTGGAATTTACCTAGGTAGACTCAAATTCACAAAGATCCCGGATATATGAGGGAAAGACAAGGTCCTTGGCTTCTGGGCAGTCTGAAGGCGACAAAATACACATTTTATACCTAATCACATAATTTATTATGGAATAAACAATAGTACCATCGCCAATCAGTAGGTTTTCAATTGTCAAAGTGTTTACTTGTCTTATCCTAGCTGTCCCCGTCCATATTTTTTTCAATGTATGTACAAGAATTACGCAGCGTGTTCTGATCCGATTTACGTGATTGTTTTTTTGTTTGATTCAAAATAGTTGCCATTTGGTCCCTTTTATATTTAGAAAATAAACTATAAAGTTGTTTTTTTAGTTATTTCTAATTTATATTTTATTTTTGACAACAGTAAAATGACATCAGACATCAGTTGAAATTGTAAGATAAAAAAATAAAAGATTAATTTTTGCCCCTCCCCAGAATTAAAGATTCCGGGGTGTGGTGTAAGTCACTAACGTGTTTCGACATTTTAAAGTGAATTACATTTAACCTAACTAGGGTGACACGATGACCCGAAGTAGGCCTTTGCCTCCGACAAGCAATCACTCCAAACTTGGCGATCCTGCGCTATCCCGACCCAATCGCGGACGTAGAGCTCCTTTATGTCTTACCTAATCATCACCAGCTCACTAAACGTCCTCACTGAGGGGCACGGAGCCTACCCTAGGGTGACTAGGCCATAGTCAACCACGCTGGCCAAGTGCGGGTTGGTCGACTTCACACATATCTTTGAATTTCTTCGCCGATATGTGTAGGTTGGATCGATGTTTTCCTTCGCCGTATGTCTTATCTAATACCTAGGTAATTTGTAAACGGGCGGTATTCACGATTTTTTAGTTATGTTTCATGTAACCATTTTGTTTTACTATTAAATTTAATACATTTATTGGGGCTTTTTATTGCGTTTCATTTATGTAGTTTTGTGCTATTCAGTTTGCTATATCACCCATATTTAACTCCCATAACTTCCCAGATTTTTGGATAATTACCCTAGAATTTAACTGCAGTGAACCCTTAAATGGACAATGTTGTAAAAACAACATACTAAACAGTAATACATACATTTCCGACAGTAAGACATGTCTATTACACAAATATATTTTTTTAAAACGTGAAACAAAATTCGTCCATTTAAGGGTTAAATTAATGCACTGTTATTCTCGACTTTGTCAATACAGTTGAACCTGGAACGAGAGTACAAGGTAACGATATTTGTATCGCTTATAGAGGTCTCTAATTCGATTTTCTCGCTTATGGAGGTTGCTCGTCGGAACCAGAGAATGACTCGTTTATCCAGGTTAGACTGTATTATATGTCCACGCACAATAGCTATTTTCCATTGAGTTTCATAATAGCCCTGACTTTCCGAAGTTTGTCCCATTCTCTTACTTACGGATTCATTAGACCGATGTCAGGCAAAAAACGACTTTACGCCAAAGCAAAATCTTCATTTTTATCGTTAACTCGGTCTAATAAAGCCTTAGAGGTATAAAAGGAAAACAAACGCGGACTTGTGGACTGAAAAATAGTTAAAATAAAAGGAAATATTGTCTTTTTGCGAAACAAAGAATATGTAAATAAGGACTGCAGTCGGATTCACACATTTTGCTCCTTTTATCATAAATATCAGATATAAAGTTTCATAAAATCTATGCTAGTTTTTATTAAATTCAATAAATATATGGGTGTAGTTAATATTGTCAATATACTAAATTTACAAATGTTGATTATAACAAAATATAGCTTATGTTATAATACGCGCCATGAATTAAGAGGTTTGAGGTTAGCAATTTGCATCAACGTAGCGTTTTCTTTGTCGCACTTATTACGTTCGTATATCACCGTCTTGCTCACATGAAATATGTGATTATCCCCTAATATGTTCTTTCTCTGTCGCACTTATTACATTTGTGTATCGACATCTCACTCACATGGAATATGTGATTATCCCCTGATATGTACTCTCCCTGTCCCATTTATTACGTTTGTATATCGCCGTCACGCTCATATTTCGTGATTAGCTTCTAACGTTTTTTAGTTCGTGGCGAGTATTATAAAGCCAGTCGTTATGTAGTTTATATACATTTACACGAGTTTTAAATATTTTTCTATGCAATAATTATTGTAAGAAAATTGCTTTAAAGGTATTTGTGTTCTTTTCTTTTGAATTTATAATCATTCAGTTTTTAGTTTAAAAGTAAGGTTATTTTAATCGGAAATATTTTTGAGGTTATTAACTTTCATCGAATGACATCTGTCAAGGTTGACCTTGTAATGACCTTAAAATCTTTTTTTTTATTTGATTTACTAACGATTGGTATTTTGTCAATGGGCTACAATATTTAGGTCACACTGCCAATGTACAACGCTAAGTGCTAATTCTAAAACTTACAACAATATTGTATTTCTTATTTAACAATAAAATCATTATCATTAAATTGTGTTTTATTTTTAACATCGTCTAACCCAGGACCCCCTTAAGGACTATGCGCAGAAAAGGATTTTAACGCCCCTTAAGAATTTTGTATTTTTTTATGGTAGATAGGACATAAAGCAAAGAACTGAACTTTTGTTTTTTTATTTTTTTTAGGCCCTTGATTTGGCCCCCGTGTGCATTGCACACTTTGCATATATGGTAGCGGGGGCCCTCATCTAACCTAGGAAATAATTTAAACCTAGAATACATGACCTAGATTGTTTTAGACATATAGTTTTCATACAATCTATATGCTCGTAAGTTTTTTAATTTAATTTTTGCAATTCTAAAGGCCGAATATTCAAACGCCACTCAAATTTAAGCGTCGCTTAAAAGCTAAGTGATGTCAAAATTAAACGAGATCGCCCTAGAATTTAGAGTTTAAGCGTAGACTTGACGAGTAAGACGCTTATAAATATTTAAGTAGCGTATGAAAATTCGGCCTTTAACCCTTAAATGCATGACGATGTATATGTACATCATTATACCCTTACATCGTCCTTACTCCTTGTGTACTTACCCATTTAAATATATTCACTCGTAGATGAACCCTGGCTATATCATCATCATCATCACATCAGTGTTTTCTTCTTTACGTAATATACATTTTAGAAAACAAAACAATCTTTATTTTTCACATAATCTATGTTTAGTTATCCACCGGTTTCAATTTATTGTATTTAAAAAGAAAAATCATGCATTTAAGGGTTAAGAATACCCTTTCTTTGTCAAAGATGTATGTTTCAATGGTTTCAATACAATTTTCAGTACAAAGGATGTAATAACAACAAAGTATTGATAATAATATGATATATTTATTTATTGATATTTTATTGCTTGTTGGCTGCTTCGTGCAAATTCTTCTGCACCTGCTCGGCCTGTTTCACGAAGTCGTCGTAAGCCGCCTTGATCTTCGGCGCTAGTTTAGCGTTCGTCTCTTCCACGTTGCTCGCCACTTCCTTAGCTAACTTCTGTGTCTCCTAATAAATAGAATATTTCAATTAGAATTGCATAATGAAGCTAAACACTCGGACTTTGTAATCAATTAAAACTATACTGTTTTAGGACAAGGGGCGCCCTTGGCAATATTTGTACGGCGCCCAATTTACAATTGTAACATGTAATCCTGTTATTAATTCGACCGATTTTCTGACCCCTAGACTCCCAACCGCACATTTACCACCGGCCCTGTTAATACTAGTACTATAACCTACCTGTACAGTGTTCTGCACGGCTGCTTGCAGCTTGTCCTTTAACGCTACCGCTTGCTGCTCGACCTCAGGATGTGCGCGACGGAGTTCCTCCGCAGTCTTCTGCAAGTTGCTCTTAGCCTGCTCCAACGCGTCTTTTACTTTGCCGTTCGCGTCGCTGATCTGGAAGGAGATAAGTCAATATTTTAAAAAGGCTAAACACTGAAAAGTAAATAAGAAAGACCAGGGATCCCATTGGACCGAATTATGTATTATAAGAAGTACCAGGAACAAGGATATTCTGTATTTTGGAATAAATCTTATGAATGTACCAGTAAAAAACGTAAACAGTATTAACGCTGATTCTCGTTTCTGAATAAAGCGGTAAGTTGTGTATTATCATACATATTTAAAGCTCTAGCTAATAAAGAAATAATTAACAGTGACCATAATCAACATATAAAAGCAATTAGTGCACTACAATAGTCTTTGTTTTTATGTCGCTTTATTTGGTAAGTACATGATCAGACTGTAAAGTACGAGCTATGCAAATCACGTAACTATATGTCCTCTTACGGAATAATAATATCTCGTTGACATTGTAATAAGCAATGCTCAATAATAGATTCAGGAAATTAGAAATCTAGACAAAAGAATATTGGTCCAAAGTATGAGCCTTGTGGAAGTCTTTCTTTAAAAAGTCACTTATCAATCTGTTTGCAAGAAATTATATTTATTAGTGTCTGATTTATCTATTAAAGTAAATTAAGTTATAATAAGTTAGATATTCTTGCGGTTAACCCTACCCTTGACGAGATGTATTACATTTTGCGGTGTCAAACGCTACCGTCCGATCTACGTTTGAATTATCAATTATTAATTTTAAATTCTTGTCGTTAGAGCTTTCATTGTATTATTTTATATATAAATGTAGATAATTTGATTAATATAAATCATACAATGTAACCTTGTAGCGTAATAATCGGTATATTTGCAATATGACGTGACCTTAACCCGTCTTGACCGCAGGATGTCTGATAACTCTGTCCAACGATAAAGTCGGATGTTCTTTTCACTCGTTCTTTCATCATTATCAAAATAATAATTCTAGATTTTATTTCTTTAAAGTTCAAATATGATAATCTTAAGATTATTATTAATATTGCTTACTTGATTGACTGGTTTGGAAATCAAAGCTTTATTTATACGTAGTTAAGGTACAAATTAGATTAATGAACACTGCCACTCAACTTAGTACATTAATTATTTAGGGAGTTCCATAGCACCATTTAAACGATTCTTCAGTTTATCAATAGCCTTGGAAACCTATGTAACCTGCTATAAGGTATATAAGCTCAATTCTACGTTAGTATGCTAGCGAATATAAATGAATAAAAACTTACAGCATCCTGAAGGCTGGTAGTGAAAGACGACAGTTGCTGGAACAGAGAGTCTGAGCCATCCTTGATCGCCTTCTGGACTTCCTGTGTGTTCTTAGACGAGACAATTGCGCTCAATTGTTCCGAGAATACTTTCTGGAACTCCTCGCCGTGTTTCTGCAGATCCTGCAGCGGCGTGGGCGCATCTCTGCGCACCATACCTGCATTCGCCTGTGAACAGAATATAGTTTTAGTTAGCAATTTAATTTAACAATTTACATTAGCCAGCTTGTTAGGTTATCTAGGATTTGAAAAGCTGTCAGAAATGTGACGATTGATGGAGTAACTTCACGAATACGTGCTCAAATCAGTTTAGTAGGTATAAGAAATAAACTACAAGATGGACCTCCAAAATGCATAGGAATAGTATTACATTATAACTTACCAGAGCGAAGGTAGCGACGAGTAAGACGATGAACTTGGCCATTGTACAGGAGATGTGATCGAGACGGATGAACCCGAAGGAGTGTGTCGGATGTAGGGCGTGTTCGCTTTATATACGTGGTGCAAAAGGGGAGTGGGGATGATATCGGGCGCTCGTTGAAACTTTCCTGAACGCCCTCCGCCCTGTGCCCTGCGGACTGTTTACAAGCAATTAGCAATGTATGCATTTGTTATCGTAGAGTTCCGGGATCGACGTCTAACAACCAGGTGGTCAATATGCTTTGTATTCGATGTGAAAACTTTGCAATACGTTTTTGAGATACTAAATTTTATTTAGCATTTATAATTTTTATACACTTTTGGCGATGATATTGCTACTAAAGAACTCTAAGATAGAGAACTGGGGGTTTACCAACAGTATCTTTCGATTGGTGATATCCCTGATTGATTCGACAAAAATGTATGAAACTGAAAATGTTCGATATGTCATGTGCTTGTAACGTGTGAGATATCGAACGACATTGACAGTTCCATACATTTTTCGCTCGCTTTGTAGCGCACCTACTTTGTGCTACTCCTTAGCATTGATCCTTTGTTTATGGCTCTCCCTTTACGGATTGGCCCAGTGACAACCATAATGTCGGTATATGGTAGGTTGGTCTAACAGTCTGGTCAGGATTCTAGATAAGGCAAACAGATCTCTTCTTGGCTTAAAAAACCGCTTTGGTCTTGTTTTTTTTTTATAAACTGTACCAAAACACTTACGAAATTATGACTACTATTGTTATCTTTGTCGTTTTTTTAAAGAATAATAAGGATCTTAGTATTGTGCTTTGGCAGTAAATCCCATGGTTATTTACGCAATTTATTTGTTACAAGTTACAAGTGTCAAACCACGTTTAAGGTTACCGGATGTATTATAAAGAACGAATTGTAATTTTTTACCTTTACAATAAAGTTTTTCTTATTTCCTTGTCTATTTAGAGCAAAATAATGTTTTTGGGAAAAAAACAACCAGTTTCGTTCGTATTTATTTAAAAAGTTTTTAGGTTATATTATTTTAAACGATTTTTTTTATTTAAATATTAAACATGTTATGAAATGCTGTTTACACTTGTTTTATATTTTTTATAATTTATTACAATTATTAGGTACTACAAAGTATCAAATATTATTTATTTAATAAATTTTATTCCCCCTTATTCCGAAACGATATATAAAGTACTGCGATAAACGAGGACCAATAAGTCGTCGATTATACGATACTGGAGGACACTCGGAACTAAATAAGACCAGGGGTCTCATTGGACCAAATTATGAATGATAAGAAGTACCAGGAACAAGGATGTTCTGTATTTCGGAATACATTTTATAAATGTAATAGTACAAAATGTAGAACGTACAACAGTAATACCCCTGATTTCGGAATAAAGTGGTTTATGTTTACAATTTCAAACGAGCGTTAATTACAAATTATATTTGTTTGTGACAAGTAATTTAGTAAACAAGTTAATGGACGCTTACTAATAGTTAAACATAATTATTTTATTGTTTTTAAACTTGCAGTAGATAATGCGGTTAAATAATAAGATAGGGTAACTATCCAAAGAAGACTAAACATTTTTTTTTAGGTTTTTAACACAAAATTAGTATTTTCAAGTATGTTAGTAGATTGGTGCCATATTTACATCAAAATCTTCTTTCTTTGAGCTTTAACTTACATATAAAGGTTTAGTTCATTATTATTTTTTATTATAACGTGGCAAACGAGCAATCGGCCACCTGGATTCGTTGAAATAGCGAAGCGACCGCTGCCTATAGACATCTGCAATTGCAGATGCGTTGCCTACACATAATCTACGTAGGAGGAGACGCACAGCAAGAGGATAATTCCTCTTTATATGCGTCCTGCAGCCATATCCACTTCCCCTTCCCTATGTAAAGATACATATTTATATCTGCTGAAATTCTTCGTCCTATTTTCTTTTTCCCTCCAAGTACACTTCTATCTCTAGTACGTGACATTACTTGAAGAAGGGAGATCTCTCCCTTCTTACTATTTATATTTAGTAACGTATCATAAATGTCATTGACTTATACATAAAATTCACAGCAAATGTAATATTAAGCGAGCTTCGGTCATTGTCTAGGTCACAACTTCGCAATCTAAACGTTATCTGGTTGACTCCTAACCCGTGTATAAAGTAGAAACAATCCTAAACTGTTAAATACGTCCCTATAGCCTTGTTCGCACCAGAATAGTATTTATAGCATATAGCGAAAAGCATTTATTCGAACAAAGGATTGACTACTGTTCGGACTCGTTTAAGTAATTTAGTAACTAAACGTGTCTCAACAGGAACATTTTAGTAGAGTAGATTAGTAAATCCTTTGTTCGGATGCTTGCTTTAAGCATGAAAAAATTCATTTAAACTATATCACAATACAATCGCGTATTTTAAAGAACGGTTCGCCACTAAAATAATAATTCTTATCTTTATTAAAAAAGAGTGCCACCTCCTTCCATTACAATATTACGCCACCGTTTGTACATATGTAGTTTGAGGGTAGGCTATGTGGGAAAACCCGAATCCGTTTTTGTAGAAATCTGCATTTAGCTTTATGAACGTCTATTATTTTAGCGAATACAAAATAAGCAATAAATAACTGCGTAGGCTACTGATTGTTATGAAATCGAAAAAGAATATCCTCGCCAAAGAAGCAACTATAGTCTGAAAAGAATTCCCGTTTTGAAGCTGCTTTGAGAGTGGCAGCTTCCATAATAATCGCCGACTATGTAATAATTAGTATTTTGGCTGTACGTAAAAAAAGTTGTAAAGTATTCGATCACGTGCTGGACTTTGTCGTGTGGTAGGTAATGATCAAGGCAATTAATCGAGATAGACTAGATGGACTGTCACTAGGGTTGTCACCTCTCATTTTGAACCGAGTTCTTCTGGTTAGTGAATACAGGTTTGACAAAACGTTTTTGCATCAGAGTGGTTGTTGTTAAGAGTACACAATACATAGCCCTATTCGAACTGCTAGCTGTTCTTCTCCTAAATATCAAAGGTGGTTGACTTCCCTTATCCACCGTGAAGTCAAGGGTTTTTTTTTTGTACCCCCGTGGGGGCCCTTTCAGTACCTGCTGCTTTTGCTGAGGCAGCAACCTTGGTACCTAGGATATTATTATAATTTTTTTCCTTTGAATATGTATGATGAATACGAAAGGGTTGGCAAGTCCACTAATCGTTTTCGCCACCACCACGCCAATCTTTGAGTCTACATTTCTTATAAGTTGTCAGCCCTAAACGCATTGATGGGTGATAAACGGATACAAAATGTTTACCTATCTAACGAAGGTCGAAACATATGACATATTGTTTACCATCTGTTCAGTTGCAGTATCTACAAGCTATAAATATAACGAGAAGTAAATTGTTTCTAACAGCATTCTACAAGTCTACATAATCTTTTTATAGTAGTGGCCACTATTCTCCGTCGTCTCGACCACTGACCATAGACATTAACAAGTCATAGACCGACCACAAATAAACAAAGGACTCTTCTTTGTTACCTAGAAAAAGGGTTTTTACCCTTTCAGTTAAAGCTGTAGCGGGCTCTTCTATTGTTAAATAAATACCTCTAGTACAGTTACCATTTCAGGTACAAAAAAGAGGTACGAACAAACAATATTAATATAAAATTACTTACTTACCTGTAGACTTGTAGTAATGGTGACTGTAGACAGACTGTCCTCTACGCCATAATATTATGTTCGTTTACGTCTACCAACTATTGTCCCAGTATACGGGAACATGGTTAGGGCTGCTACTTTGTATTTATTTAAATTTTATTGTTAAGGCGTCAGTGATATTAAACTTTAGAACGACTTTTTATATTATAAAGCTACCGCTGCCCATAGACATCTGCAATTATAGGTGCGTTTCCTATCCTTAATCTACGGAGGAGGAGACGCACATAAAAAGGATAATTCCTCTTTCTATACGTCCCCTCCCCCGCCAAATCCACTTTCCCTTCCCATTATTTCCTTACAAGAAAAAGATAGGAAGGGAAAGTGGACTAAAATTAGGCATCTGGCACCACACTCATCAGACGAAACACGGAATTTCTTCTGTTTCACGCCCGTGTTTGGTGTGGTCGTGGTATTTCACGTGATATTTCACGGCTTGTAATTAAACGATAACCAAAAATAATAATTTTGATCTCCAAAATAAATATTTATTATCAGCAAAAAA
>QDHC01000409.1:284428-298709 GCA_013186455.1 Papilio dardanus tibullus | reverse complement strand
GCACAGCAGCGCGGCGAGCCAGCGCAGCCGGCCGCGCCCGCCGCCGCTCCAGCGCGCGCACCAGCCCCGCATCGCCTGCAATACAACACGACATACGTTAACAAACGTACTGAAATCTAAACCTCTATAGAAATAGATAGGTAAACCTGGTTAAACGTTATGTTCAATGATAGCACGTAACAAAATTGGTAACAACATAAGAAGTGTGATGTATCAGAGTTCATACGGAGATAGCAGTATAATCGAATGGTTATTGTATGATATACTTAATACAATAGAATGTTTAAATAACTTATACTTTCACAGTACAGATGTTTTATTGGTCGACTTCCGCTGCGGCCTCGTGTTATAAAGACATCTTACGACACAAGACATATTAAATTAATAAACATTAATCGTGTTTGCGATTTTTATTAGCGAATATGTTGAGAGCAGACATAACGACAAAACAAGACATTTAACATTATGTAGGTAGACAGGACAACATGAACCAATCCAAGACTTCTATTATAACCAAACAAGTGTCCCGCAAGTGACGTGGCATTTATTAAACTGACATTTGGTATTTCGTCAAAAATTATTAAAGTGTACGTAGAATATTTGACGTCCGCTCTATAAGAGTTTGGTTTAAACATCTTTGAATGTATCAAGCAGACATTAATTTGTAAGTTTCGGATTAACAGCTAAATATATCCGATATTAACATCGGCTTTATACTTTGGACTAAGTGAGGACAGTTTACCAAAGACCCCTATCTAGTGTCCTTGCTCTGTTGTACAGTGGAACGGAACCGGAACCCTCTTAGATCGTACAGGAGGACGTCCACCGAGGTAGCTTTGTTGGGTCAAACCCCGCATAACACTGTCTTCCAAAGGCCTACTTTCTATCCTTGCCGAAAAAGTGTCCTTGCCTAAATATGCTTTTCCTTAAGTTTAAATAAATATATTAATTGATTGATTTTATAAGAGAAGGGGGCAAACGATCGGCGCGATCACCGAGGTGATCTCCGATACCCATGGACATTTGCAACACTCGAGGATTCTTACACTTACAAGAGGAGATTATTCTTACACTTCCGATGTATCGTTATAAGGTACAATCGTGTGAAAATAACATTAAAATAACTTAAGAACGAGTTATAATTGTTCTCGTTGACCTCATCATACCGGGAATATTGATTATGTTTTATGACGCAAGTAAAGTTAGAATTAAAATATAGCATTTTTAATGTAAAAAACTATGAGAAATTTATTAAATTATGATTCTTCGTTACTTTTATTAAAATAATGATTAATAAAGAGTAAATTATGTTGCAGTTGCAAAAACTTTCGATTTGTGTTATTTAATATCAGCTATTACTCAATACTAGTTGTTGTTCGCGACTAAAAAATATAGCCTAGTAACATAGGCTATATTTTTATGTATAAAAAAATATATATGCGGGGATAATGTAGCTTTCTAATGGTGAAAGAATTTTTGAAATCGGCCCAGTAGTTCTTGAGTTATTTTAATACATACAAAAGCACAAAGTTTTCCTTTTTATAATATTGATTTAGACTACTATACTGTTGCCCACGATTCCAGAATGTGATAGATAATAATAAAATCCTGCCTATGCGATAACCGGTTTCGTAACGGTTAATCTTAAACAGTTAAATGCTATTAGCAGTTAACATTATTATTTAAAGCAACATGTTTTGGCCATCTTAAAAGCGTCATCATAATATCTGATGGCCAAGCCACAGAAACTCGGTTACTAACGGGAAATAGTTGCTGCCGTATAATCGTTTTCATTGCCGAAACATTCGTGCGAAACATATGGTCGTCTTTCTCATTCCCTTTAAAATAGGTGAGATGTCTTACGTTTCGGTAATGGAAACTTGTTTAGTTTGTATTATTACTTATGTTAAACATGCATCGAATCAAAAATGTTCCAAATTCAAATATTATTTTTTTAAATAACTTTCCGTCTGCCTCTGCAAAAAGGTTATAATGCCACGAGAACTATTCGACTTTGTTACATAATTAAAAAATAATATATTAAAATATTTTTACGACCGAATTAGAATGTTTTAATAATTAGTTTAATGTATTTGGAACGAGAGCCACAGTTTTAATGAAAGGTTAATAGAGGTTATGTAGATTTAAAAAGCGAAATAAATTAATTTTAAAAGAGTTGACATTAATTTGTGTGATCGTTGCTACATTGTTTTTTATGTATCATTTGTTATTATTAAATCCGGTAGCAAATGAGCTAAGTGGTCAGCTGATATTGCCCAGAGAAAACAACAAGAAATTAAGTTGCCTGCCGGTATTAGACAGAGTTTTTTTTATATTAAATAATTTAACTGTCCTGGATACCAGTCCTTTTAGTCTATTAGACTGACAGGTAAAATAGGGTTATCCATACTGTGTTATTCATCCTCTTCTCATCTTCCTTTCTATTCCACCATTTCCTTGAGTGGACTAAAACTGGGTACCTATGATATTCTACGTGAATTCTACAAGTTTACAATCTTACTAGACACATTATAAACTGTGAATTAAACCGACTTTTCATTATAAACTCCCATCAAAATAACTCGCTTCCACAATGGTTAGGCACAACAGTCGGTTATGTCAGAGACATTGTTTAAAAAAAAAATTGAGAACAAAGGTCGGTGACGAGGACAGGCGACCTCCTTACCACGTAATGAGATGTTATAACAACTATACAATACAATTAATTGTAACCTTGTATGACAAAATAAACGTAACCACTCACCCGCATGAGTTGGCACGTGAAATAGTACGAAACTTTTGTTAAACACGTGCCAACGTATTCGGGTTAGAATAACTTTTGTTTATTATTTTTTTATAAATGTAAAAGCAATTAATGACCCTTATAACCAATATAGCTAAAGACTAATGTAATAACAAAATTCAGCGACAAACATTTTACGAAATTTTTCTTCATTTTCATTATATATTTTTTTAAAAACCCAATATTTTATTGTCTAAAAGCCATATGTTGACAGTGTAACGTAAATAAATAACATGATTACCAGAAAAAAATGTAATTTGAAACATAAAATATGGTAACACTCAACACTTGTATTTCATTGACACGTGTTCGCGGCCATGTTTGTTTTGCGCGCGCGTCGCGTCACAATCAACGACACTCGATCTCTGGGCATCGTATTACATTATTAATTGAACACAATGCGATTTAATTATTTTACACATCATCGCTTGTACGTACAAATGCATATTTTAATTATTTCCTTCGTATATAGTTATAATTATAAATGCTGGGGT
The DNA here is from genome assembly GCA_013186455.1 of Papilio dardanus tibullus. Taxonomy (NCBI): domain Eukaryota; kingdom Metazoa; phylum Arthropoda; class Insecta; order Lepidoptera; family Papilionidae; genus Papilio; species Papilio dardanus. The sequence continues at coordinate 295,412 of QDHC01000409.1, read as the reverse complement.
TTGTCGCTTTTTCATAAAAACGACGATTCGACTAATTATTTTTTCTCTATATATAGATGGAACATTCGAAGCCTAAAAGTGAGGCATTTTCGTTGATCCTCGGAGGTCTCCCGTAGGGAAATTTCCCCTAGTGTTGTCCTTTACATTACATTTGCCGACATAAAAAGTCGACCGAATGTAACCTCTTTTCTTATATTTTATTTTTTTATAGTATTTACTAAAGTTTAATATTATAATTAATCGAGACATTTTTAAAACACTGATTAAAATTTTATCACAGCCACAAAACAAAAATAGTCTTTGTTAAAAATTGTTTGGATTTAAATTGTTTTAAATAAAATAATAATAATGAAAAACGATAATTAACATTTTGATAATGTTTTATTTTTTTCTGCTGTTTAATTTTAAAATTAAAAAAATACACACATTTTTCTAAACTGGGGAAAATTTTCAAGATACTGGCAAAGATTTGATATTTTTATAATTTCTTACGCGGCACGGATATTGCTGTCAAACTACTATGGAGCGCTTCCTCTATATATAATATCTGTTTGGTATTACATTATTAATTGAACGCACTATGCGATTATTTTACACATAATCGCTTGCATTAATATGCAATTTTTAATTATTTCGTTCTTCAATAGTTATCATTTATTAGTACGATAAACGCTCCGGTTTGCCGGTTTTACATAAAAACGACGACTCGACTAATTATTTTTTCTCTTATTTATTATGTTTAAAAAATTGATTATTTTTACTGAACATAATTGAATAACTTAACTCATTCTTAGTTTAATGAATGCAATAAAGTCAATCTAATATATTCTGTCCACGTAAACGCGTCGGTGTAACACTTTAAAATAGCAAACAGAAGGCCACGCGTCGTTTTCGGTGCATCAGATTCACATTAAAATGTTTATTAAGACTGTTCTACTTTATGTATACATAAATCTTAAAGATGACCATCGTTGGACGTCCGCTGTGCGACCTTACGGGCAGGAGTGGAACGGTCACGGACCGTTGCTATTGCAAAACACTCGAATCCATTAAGATTTTAACACTACAGTGCGATTCATACTTTATTCATACATATGGCTCGCGAGTTCACATTAGACGCTGTGTAGAACATGGAACATTACCACGAGCTATAATAAAGTTTGAACATTGTAATACAAGAGTAATACAACAGTAATAGAACAGTGAATAGTAAGTTTGTACAATGACAAATCGTTTTCATAAAAATGAAAAAATAGGATTTTTGTAGCTGAAGTTAGGGCTTCATAAACTGTGAGTCTCGACGTCCAGGGACATTATATAAATGTCTCGATAGTGTATTTTTGATATCCTGTTACTAGGCTGGTACTAGAATTGAAAAGTATTCGCGGCGAGCGTCGTAACAAAATGGCAAAGTCCTAAGTGCGTTACACTACAAATAAGTTATTTTGTGTCTTAAATCCTATCTATGGATATTTTGATTATCCGATAACCAGACTAAATAAATCGGAATCAAATACGGAAATAAAAGGCAAAAAAAAACAATAGCTTCCGTCGCGTTCGACACGAACGTGTCCTTCATAACAATAAACGCAGTCAATGCAAACTTTATAACCTCAATTAATTCGTATTCGGATCACGTCTACTGCGAGGCGTCATTGGACGCCATTGGACGCCAAATGTAAGCGTAATACTGTAATAAACAATTCAATATATTAACTTATCACACAATAAAGATTCCAAGATAAGAATACAACTTCAATTATTTTATTTTCGATTAAGTTAATCTTATCAGGGAAAAGGTTCGCGATCAGCTTTACGTACTAAATAGCAACAAGTCATACGTTGTTGGAAAGGTCTTTGCTTATACATTATTTTTGTGTATGACGGTAAATGCGTAGCATATAGGGTTTTCGAGATATTGTCAAAAATAATAGCAAAGTTTTTTAATTCTTCTATTCAGAGCAGACTTTCATCTATTGTAGGTACTGAAGTTTGGAATTGATTCAACCCAATTGCGCTATGCAATCCCATAGTGTGGAAGCTAAAATAAATATGAAAGACCGCACAAATATTATTATTATACAAAGATAGCAGAGATATTTAAAAATACTTTTACAGCGGCTCAATAGATGGCACTGTATATAATATTGATCAATATGTTCTAATGATAATGATCTTGTAATTTTGCTACTAAAGAACAAACTCAATACTACTTCCTTATAAAAAGTCTAGTACGAAGTATTGTGTTCATTATTCCTCAATGAGTCATGACGCGTAGAGATCACGGCTGTTGTCTCGGGTTTTTATGACATTCGTGACGTCACGTGCTACGTCACGCTAAGCTAGCCGACTTACACCAGGAGTATGCAACATTTTGATTGACTTGTTATTACTGAATTATATTGTTTTAAAGATACTGTTATTATTGTTTAAGTTTATATTTTTGAAACCTTAATGTATCCTTGGTTTTTGAATGCATTTAAAGATAGAACTGACAATGACGTTCGATATCACTTGACAAACACATGACTTATAGAATATCATTGTCAGTTTTATTTATTCTGTCGATTTCATCGATGATATCGCCAATCGAAAGAAACTTTGGGTCACCCACCAGGTTCGTGTCTTTTTAAGATTTCAAATCAGTTTTAGGATACTAATTTACGAATTAATATCAATATTTCTTTGATTTCTGACTCCGTTATTTCCAATAGTTAGATAATATATGTTTTTATCAATTCCACCTTTTTAATAAACACTAAAAAATAAACTTGCGTTCCGCAGGTTCAAGACCTCTGGTTGTCTTGAAACGATCTCATTCCGTCAATTCTTAAAGTCGGAAATTGAAGGTCGTTTATTTACCTGTTACATTTTATAATCTGTGTACGTAATGTAACATCTTTAAAATGTTGCAGTATCCGCTTGTAATCTGGGTTATTTTTATATCCAAGGATTTTCTCATTTAATAGTCGGTAAGGTATGCATATTAAAATTATTTTGTGTCCTTTAATTTAGTTAAATAATGATATACTAGTATTTCAATTAGATTAGAGGTAAACTAAAGACAGATCAAATAAATAGGACCTGTACTTGTAGACTTTGTTGTTTTCCAAAAGAAACGGCACATATGACAATCCATAATCTCATTATACGCTTAATTGTCTTTTAATGGTAGCTTATTGACTCTTAATCTACACTGAGAGGCCTTCTTAGACACTACTTAATGACTCAGAGTGCGACAAAGTCACGGTAAGAAAATACTAACTTAGTAGTAGGGGCTATGTTTCCGCAACTCCATGACTTGCGCGTATTTTGCGTGATAGTACCAACCTTTTAAATCATTTATCAGTTACTTCAGTCGAACGTGGATAAGGGACTACGATATTTGTCTCTCTCCGAGTTTCTCGCTTATGGAGGTAGCTCGTCGGGACCAAAGAATGACTCTTATCCAGGTATGATTGTATTTAGTTTAGTAGACGTAAAGGGGAAGTGAGGTCTAAATGGAACTATAGTTCATGATTTTGGTCGATTATAAAGAGTAGATTGTAACTGGTTGTTCAGGTTTCCATTTACTTTAACTTCCTCCTAACTGTCAATTCGCCTTGAATACCTTCTGTTACAGTTCATTGAATATATTATTGAAATACAACCTTCTTGGTACGTTTTTAATTAAAGTGCACTATATTTTGTATATCAACTATGATTTATGTTATGAAGGTTAGTCTAAATGTAACAAATTCTATTTCTAGAATAATTAAGAAGGTATTTTGAACCGCATGTCTGTACTAATATTATAAAGAGAGAAACTTTGTATTTTTGTTTGTATTGAAATAACTCAAGAACTACGGGGCCGATTTTAAAAATTCCACACCATTAGACAACTACATTATCCCCGAGTAATATAGGCTATATTATTTGATTTCACGCGGACGAAGTCGCGCACAACAGTTAGTTTTATAGAAACTGATAGACATAGACTGACATAGATTTTTTTTATATTTTTCTAGCGTCTCCTATGACGTGCTCTATCACCTAAGTCTCGGCGTCGACTTACGGAATCCTGTATATGTGGGTTATTTCTAGAATAATTATGAAGGTCTTTTGAACCAAATGTTTACTACAATGATCATTCATTGACCGGGGACCAGATCATTCTGGTCCCCGGTGAAATACAAAAGACAGGCGTTAATATTTTGTCTACCTCTCCTACCCACGCTTTTTAACAGGGTAAAGGTAAAGGAAGGAACATATATCTCGGTAAAAATGATTTTGAAACGTAATTACCTCCTTTCGGAAGTCGGTTAGTTAAAATTAACAACAATAAAAGTGTTTTAAAGTTGTATTTAATTACAATTATAATTAATTCGAGACAGAAATAACATCGCATGCTAATAACAAGACGGTGTAAACGCGAGCCTAAATGATTGAACGCGCCTTTCCAAGCACGCTACGTGGAACAAACATTAAATGAACGAAGGAGAATTGCATGCGAAATTATCTGCTATTTCTGCTGTCGAAACTATTAACGTAGCATAATGTCATCCCTTTCATCCTCTTTGATAAAAACAGAAATGTCAATAATGTTAAAATACAATTTGAAATTCACGGATAACTTTGGTATGGGCCGATAGGGTCATTGACCGTCTCGGAGGGAACTTATGTAATTTTGTTTTTTTTTCCGAGAGGAAACGACACATCTGCAAACAGCCAGCATATGTTTTGCGGTTGGCTGTTTGGGATTTTAAAAATTATTGTTTTTTTTTAACTTGAATTAATTCTTGTACACAGTAGCGCATTAATTACAGGATAATAACAGTATTCCGCTTTCTTGCGTGTTAATAATTAGAATATGCGTAATTATTTGATGGGTAAAAGTTCCTATTTAGATTTGCTTTTTGCGTTCGTTGCATTACTATTAGTACTAGTATTAGATGGTGTCATCTATACTAATATTATAAAGAGAGATAATTTGTATTTTTGTATGTATTGACATAACTCAAGAACTACTGGACCGATTTCAAAAATTCTTTCACCATTAGAAAGCTACAATATCCCCGAATAACATAGGCTATATTATTAAATACCACGCGGACAAAGTCGCGCACTACAGCTAGTGTACAATAAAACAATTAGGTTATAATTGTATTTTATCAAATTGTTATCACAAACCAATTCCTACTATTGTTAAATTAGCAAAACATTTTATCCATTTTACTATTTTTTGTTAATATAATTATTTTAATTTGTACCCGACATTGCTCGCCTTAATTTTACTTTTTAATTTTATTTTAGGTTATGTCATTGCTACATAATTGTATGTTAAGCGTCTAATATTTACAATTTTATTACTTCCTACAATATTATTTAAAATAAAAACATGAATGTAGTCAGTCTTTCAACATTAGAGGTTATCATGGGAATTAAAAGGGGAATAATACCAAACTGGTATAACAGGTAAGAGAACTAAACACTGATCTCTATATAATAGATAGAGAGGTAAATCACAGTTGCTTCGTAACTTAAACGCGCCCGTGTTTTCATGATATTTAATTCTCTATTAATAATCTATTTTATTATTTTGAATACATACTACTGATACCAATCGCATTCTTCAGCGCTATCAATGAAAATCTGTCCATTTTATTAGAGATCAGTGGAACTAAACAAGTATGCCCTCTTACCCCGTAGCTTCCCGGTTTCTGAGTTGTTTCGCCACTTTTTGTCGTGCTCCAGGTAAACGAGATGGGATCGACGATCGTTTGAAGAGGCCCATAGCCGTATAATGTACATATATACGTGTGTATTATGTTTCATAAGCGTTTTATGGCTTCATTGTCAGTAACCTGTCCTTTTTCCTACGGAAGATCGACGTAGATACTCTTCATATTTCTATTAGCCGTGATATCTAAATTCACTACCGTATATTCTCTTACAAAAAAGTATTTATAAAAAGAGTAGTCTGATAATTAAGCATTCCAAACATGTAAGATTTTTTTAATTGGTTCAGTAGTGTTTGTGTTTAACACAAATAATAACATGTCTTGCAGTCTTATACTAAAAATACTTCAATACTAATATTATAAAGAGAGAAACTTTGTATCTTTGTATGTATTAAAATAACTCAAGAACTACTGGGCCGATTTCAAAAATTCTTTGACCATTAGAGAGCTACATTATCCCCGAGTAACATAGGCTATATTATTTATGACGAAGTCGTGCACAACAGCTGGTATTAGATATTAAGTGACTTAAATAAGATTTGCTAAATTGTTAGACTTAATAACAGCACTCTTGTCTAGACAGCCATGCATATGAAATTCCTGAGCAATTATTTAAGTAATCTCATATTATTAAAAACTTAAATATAATCCTGTTGAATTAAAAAGATGTGTATTTAGCCATACATTCATTATTATGGTGTTAATATGTCTCGGTATGATAATACAAGATAGCAGGACAATGAGTGGGCAGGCGACAGTGGCAGTAAAAGTGTGTTTTATTGTTATTACCCATTGTGTCGGCAGTCGTAACAATTTATCTGATACAAGGCTCTGACGTCACATGCCATAACAAGGTAGAGTCTACATATCTTGTAAATTAAGTAACCCTAACTAACTGCAGGTCCCAAGTTCGAATCCTACAATGTACCAATGTGTTTTCTGATTTTCATATGTACATAATTACCCGACGCTCTTACGGTGAAGGAAAACATCGTGATGCAACCTGTACATAGCGGTTATCGGCGAAGAAAATTCAAAAGATATGCGTGAGGTCACGCAAAATACGCGCTAGTCGTGGAGTTTGTAAAAATGGAGCCCACCATGGGTCGAACTAGTAATATTACTAATAAGTAACCATAGTAACCAGTAGAGTCCTCATCATTAGTGGTACCACAACGCAGAGAGGCGTAAAGTGGAAGAAGCAGTGATTCTTCCGAAGAGTTAACAGTGGTAGAGCCCGCTTTAAAATCTTCGCACGAGTTGACCGGTTCGCCCGGTGGAATACCACGACCACACAGAAGACTGGAGTGAAACGGAAGCAATTCCGTGTTTCGTCTGATGAGTGTGGTGCCGGAGGTCCAATTTTAGTCCACTATTCCTACCCATCCTTTCCTTTTCTTATAAGGAAATGATGGGAATGGGATGTGGATTTGGCAAGGGATAGGGACCCATAGGTAGAGAAATTATCCTCTTGGTGTGTGTGTCTTCCTCCGTAGATTAAGGGTAGGCAACGCATCTACAATTACAGATTTCTATGGGCAGCGGTCGCTTCGCTATTTCAGCGTATCCAGGTGGCCGCCCGTTTGCCATTTTATATTTCCTAGCCCACCATTGTTCGAAGAATGAGATGACGAAGATGCTTCTCTATACATTAAATATTGAAGAAATTCAAATGTACCGGTTACTGTTTGTTTGTCGTCTTTCTTACAATATATAAAATAATCTCTTATTACTGCATGAAGTGTTCTTTATATTGTTCTCAGCAGTATGAAATGCGAGACGGTCGGCGGAGTGAACACCATTGTCTCTACATCCGTGCCCGCCCACCGATATGGATCGATTTCAGTACACAATCTGTTTTAAATTTTTTAATTGTTATATGTGGTATAGTTTAGCGGTTAAAGTAGGTCGGTTTTAAGTTGTTGTCGCGGACTTTACACAGTGCCCGCGAGCCCGCCGTAATACGTTTGAGGGTTTTAGATGCGTGGGTATTACAAATACAAATGCAATAATAAATGCTTTTTGTAAGAAGTTAAAAAGAGAAAAATATAAAAAATATATATTGTGTAGTACTTAAATACGAACGATTTATTTGTAATTATTTGAGAAGCTTATATCTTACCACCTACAAAACTGCTTCATGGAAGTCTCTGTTAGAATGTATGATGACAATAACTTCCTTAAAATACACGTAACACTAACAAAGGTAAAGCGAACTTGTCTTCCAGTGTGCCCTTTACAGGCACTGGCAGCTTTCTATCCGACAGGGCTGGTTAGAGTACGGCCCGCAAGTTTATGATATAAATGTGTACCTATAAGATTTGCCTCAAAAAGTCCCTCTGGTATTGCAAATGTCGCAGGTCGTCGATAGTCACCTCAGTGTTCCTGTGTTCGTGTGCCCCCTTTTCATATAAAAAAACGTCATACGCAAAACAATTAAAAACCAAGAAATTCGTCTACCAAAAAATAGCCTAACTGTATATAAAATGTATTTGGCAACTAAGGTTGGTAACCCCTGTGTAAGGCGAGACGGCGTGGGCGCCGACCGATCTCACCTCATGCAATTGACATTTGAAGTATGGGTGCTAATGATCACCTATAATGTATTTACCTATTGTGAATTAACAGCAAGAGAAATCTTCCTACATTGAGATTAGCATTACCAGTTGCCTGTAACATCCGTCGGGAATAAAAAAGTTTATATTTCCGTGCTATTTCGCCGTTGACCAAGACAAAATCCAAAGATTAACTGGACCAGAATACTCAAGGACTTTAACTATGGAAATAAAATATCTCTGCATATTCTAGATTCTTATATATATTATAATTTGCTTCATATATATACTAGAATTAAGTATAAAATTATATTAGTTGATGGACATTACGTGAAAGTTCTCTTGCTAATGCGCCGCGCCTCTAAAACGTATAGCTCTCTACAAATAAATCCACAGAGTAAATATGAAATGTCAATACAGACCATAGACAAAAGAATAACCTTTCCATTAATTAATAAAACAATAATAAGCTCGATTTACCCTTTTACTCTAGTAAAGAAAAGGTCAAATGACAACAAACTGTTCAAATTCGATTACTTAGGTTAGCTAGAGGGACCGTACAAGACCCGATGCGTAATACGACTTATTAACACCAAGTGACATGTCTATCACGTAAAGTGGCATTAGTTGGCTTCGGAGGGTTATCATCATCATCATGACCAGCTCACTATACGTCTCCACGGGTTCGGACCCTATATTAGGGGCGAGGATAATGCTAAGTATTAATGGATTAAATTTTCTAATGTCCATTCTATGTTTTATGAAACTCTATGTTTTATACTAAGTACGTCTTCACATATAAAAACTTAAACCCGGTATTTTGTACGTTTGAATCATGAATATTTTTATCTTTTAATTAATCAGATTGTAATAAAAATACAATGCAAATATTTATTCCTTTTAACTTCGGCAGATGTGACGGCCTTGATCTTTTAAAACGTGTATTTTGATGAGCGAATTAAGATTCTTCAACCAGTAAATATTTAATTGTCTATTAGTGGAATAAATACGGATATTATTAATGACAAAAATTTGTTTAACGTGATGAAGAGATTAAAGGAGGAGTTTTCTTTCATTTGAATTTATAAGAACTACATCAAAATGGTTTAATTACAGTTGTTTACCGTTATAATGTTTAAACAGTTAATTTAAATTTAATTTCAAGCGGCTGAATAAACTTTTTGAATTTAAAACAATAAAGAAATTATTTATCATCTATGACTAAGTAACTGCCTACATGCGTCATCTAAGGTCACAGATTATAAAGCTAATACTAAATCTGTGTGAATTTTGTGTGGGCTAAAACAAATACAGAAATATGAAAATGTGGGAAGATCTAAAAAGCATGCTAATTTAATAACATGGAGGTATTTAATATTGCAACAATAATAAATGTTATGTCTTTTTTTTGTTTTGTAGCAAAAAAAGTAAAAGTCATACCTAGCAGTGGAACCACAGACAACGTAGTAAAGTTTTTAAAATGCCTCAAAAGGTCGTGACAAGAATAACGGCCATCTTCGTATAGCGCCAATGAATATAAAAATCAATGAAACTAATTAGCATTTTATAATAGTTCTTATAGCTATATCACTTTAAATCGATTCGTCAAACACCGGCCATCGATTTTTTGTTTATATGTTATTTTTTTGTATATAATCGGATAAAGTTATCTGACCCGGTAGACAAAAGTGAAACTAAATAATTAGATCCACATATCACTGTTAAAATAATGTCGCAAGGTCCTTGTTGATTTGCTCTCTTGTCAAAGCCTTTCTTGTGAGATATTTTACCCCTGGTTTTTCATATTCCCTGTAACGAATACCGCGTTAGTAGACTACTAACGCGGTATTCTCACCGGGACAGATATGTATGTCGAACTCTGTTACTTATTGGCGGGAATTCAAGTGTCTTTTTATAACAGGGTCAAGAAACGATTACTTTTCTGTCAATAATTGAATCAATTTGTTTTTTGTCTGTTAAATGTGGTATTACCGTGGTAGATAATGATATACATATGTGTCACATTTCGCATTAATATTATTTTTTACAATTCTTCTTTTATATAAAAAAAAATACATATTTGTTGATCTAAAGTCTAATCAACCATTTATCTTTCGATTTCGTCGTTCTAAAATTAAAACAATTCAATCAAATTACGCAAAAATTAACAACCATGCATTTAATAAAAAAAAATAGATCAATAGTCGCTTTTTGTATTTTAATGGCAACATTAAACCTATACGACCTTGAGGTCGATTAGTTTTCACTGGAGTTATTATGAAAATATTTCAATACGCTTGTACGTATTGTGACATTTGTTTTTTTTTAACAATCCGTGACAATCGGTACCATTCAGCCAGTGGTTAAGATCACGCCCTTCATGTTTTAATATTTGCAAGTTTATTACAAATAAATAGTAGTTCTTGTTACGCTTGAAAATTATGATGAAAAATTTGCGTAGAAATCATTAAGCAGAGTTAATTAAGATTGCATCTGTTTTAAAGATACTTAAGTAGATACCACGAGTTTTAAAATAGGAATGAAAATATATTGGCTTTACCAACTGTCAAATATGTTAACTACATATTTGACAGTTGTTAAACAATTCTTCCGAGTTAAATAAAAAGGGCATAATATGTTTCTCACGAGGATATAAGCGTCCTTCCTCTCTTTATTCATATAATTCCCACAACTTTGTCATGATTGTCG
>QDHC01000409.1:249337-279131 GCA_013186455.1 Papilio dardanus tibullus | reverse complement strand
ACATTAATATCAATTGTAACTTATTACGATGTTGCAAGTATAGAAAGTAAAGGATCAGTCTGGCAACTGGCAACACAAATTCAGATGTCGACGACCTTACAACAACCAGTTATAATTGTCATAATAAGGTTATATTGTGCTAAATGTAAAGCAAAAATAACGTTTTGTAAGATAAATACGCTCTTTAAACATCCTGTATAAACTATCTAAAGTTTAACTGCTAATATAAAGATATGTAATTTTTTTAGGTTAGTTGTGAATTAAAATATTTTGACAGCTGTCAAACAATAATCGTCTTTTGCAGATTATAAATTGCAAACTTTCGTTCTAAGTATCCCAATTATGTTAACGAACGAGTAACTACGCCTTAATATTGTTAAGATCCTTTTTTTTTTCAAAATAGGGAATTAGTGAATCTTTGAGAGCCTGTGTTATTTAAAACAAGAAAATAATTATGTAACCTATTCTATGTCTTATGACGTTTTATAACTAGACTGAAACAGATTATATATTATTTTATCAGTGATGTTTATCTATTACATGTTATATTTCAATTAGTGTACAAATGAGAAACATGAGAAAATGGAGATATGGTCTTTGATAATTTTGAGAGCTTTTTGATAAAACGATGTTTTATAATAGATAATAGTAATTATGAAAATTCTATTCGCTGTTGTGTGTTATGAAACGAAAGATCATAGAAACATTTTTTTAAAATTAACATTTACAATTATAGAAGGAAACGTAGAAGAAAAGAGAAAGAGAGGAAGACCGAGGGGAATTTATATAGACCAAATAAAAAAGAAAGTGGACATCGTGACGTATCAGAAGTTCAAGATGTTGGCATAGGATAGAGAGGGTTGGAAATTACTCAACCGACAAGGTTGAAAACCTTAAATTTAAGAGAGAACTAACAGATCTATATATTTTTTAATAAAGGTATTGTATAATACAATAACAGCTGTAGTTACTTCAGGTCAATGATTTAGGTCTCGTGTGACGGAGCTTTTGGAGCGTGGACAGCTGCCAGATGCAGCAATGCTCTAGATAAGCTGATTTGGCGCTAAACTTGACAGTTGCGCAAGATGGCGGCGATGCATTAACCGGTCAGTCTTAGCCAATGTTGAACGTGCACAATGCAATCGTTATAAATTTAAATTTTGTGTACAAGGCGGCCATTTTGTTTTATCATTAAATATTAAACAAAAAGTAATAAAAATGTTATTTTGTTTAATTTCGAAATCAAACAATAGAATTACCCGTACATCCATATCTATACTAATATTATAAAGAGAGAAACTTTGTATTTTTGTATTTTTGTTTTGTTTGTTGAAATAACTCAAGAACTACTTAATGGACCGATTTCAAAAATTCTTTCACCATTAAAAAGATATAATATCCCCGAGTAACATAGGCATAATAACATATATTTAACTCCACGCGGACGAAATCGCGCACAACAGCTAGTGTTATTATAAAAAACAAATATGTAAGTAAAAAGAAATAGAAGGTAAATAGCTTCGCATCGAGTTCACAAATGGGTACGGAATCTCTGTCAGCTTAGAAAGTGGACACCGGCGTTTGTAATCAAGTTTTCTATCGATGTTCGATGTTTACTTAGACTTAGAATATGTAAAAAAGTCATCAACCTGCTCTTATCCCTAAGCAAAGGATGTACGGTGAAGGAAGACATCGTGATGCAACCTGTACATATCGGAAAGAAATTCAAAGATATGTGTGAAGACACGCACTGGGGCCAGCCTGCTTGACTATGTCTTTGTCACCTCTGAGGGAGTAGACTCCAAGCCGCTCGGTGGAGACGTAGCTGGTGATGATGATGATACGTCTGTAACCATCACATCAGAATTCGCCTCTTAAACATATCCCCTTACACAATCCATACCAACTTTCTTTGGCCTTTTTATCTTCATCACTTTCTTGTTTACTTAAGATTGTTCCGCGTTGATGTGCTAATTATTATCTTTGACATTATACCGATTCAATCTAAATTCTCATATTTTCTTAGCTTTTAAATTGATTAGTAGTTCGTCTACATCGTTACTTGCATGGCAACAATACGTGATCTTGTGACATTCAAGCAACGAATCAAAATTGAACTTTAAAGTTCAGGATTCTACGCCATTAATTACGATGACTCGCTTTTAAATTATTATTTCTAATTCATCACTGAATAATACATATGTGTAATCGTTTGAAAAGTATAATACTCGTATATCAGTCAGTCAATAAATTAGAAACATCTAATTTAAATGACATTCGAATATTTACAAAATTGCCAAATGGCAATCTACGGGACCATAAATTACTAACTCATTTAATGACTAAGAGTTATTAAGTATTACTAAGGCCATCCTTAGTGTAGATTTTGTAAGGGAAATCTACACTAAACGGCTATGAGTGTGGTTGTCGCCTTTTTATTATAAATAGAAAGTAAGCCATAAAATGTATACCAATTCCACTGTAAAACTGACCAATTATCCTGACCTATCCAAGGGTCGTATTTGATTTTTAAAACTTTATTTTAATAATCTAACACTCGGGGATAATGTAGCATCCTAACGGTGAAAGATTTTTTGAAATCTTGTTAGTGGTTGTAGAGTTTATACGTTACAAACAAATAAAAAAAAAGCTTTCCTCTTTGTTGGTTTGTAAAGCAAAACCGTTAAATGAATTTTGTCTGTCCTTGGAATGTCTCTCATTTTCAAAGTAAAAGTAAGTTTTTTTGTTATTTTGAAAGTCAATAAATATTTATCATTCGCTTGTTTTGTCTCACTTTCATTGTTCTATGTTTTTGTTTGGAATCCCTGCAGCGGTCGTCAGTGCCCATTAGTTAGGAATTTTTGGTCGCAGACATTTGAAAGTGATGCTTATAAAAAGTACTGTTTGGGTCTGTCTTTAAGAATTTATGTCGGATTTATATATACAGTCAAACCTAGATAAGCAAGAAACCTCTATAAGCGAGAGTAATTCTCTGGTCCCGACGAGGTATCTGCATAAGCGCGAAACTCGGATTATAGAGAGACCTATATAAGCAAAACAAATATCGCTGTCCCTTGGACTGTTGCTTATGCAGGTTCGACTGTATTGTGAAATGATAAATACAATATATTCAAGTATTTAAGATACTACCACTATCATTACAGTACGTCCCCACTCTCGAGGCGCGTTGCCTACACTATGGAGTGACTAGACCATAGCCATCCACGCAGGTTAAGCCTTGTACGCACTAGGATAGTATTTTAGTCGAGTATCAAGTAGCATTTTTTCGAACAAAGGATTTACTAATCTATTCTACTAAAATATTGCTGTTCGCACACGTTGAGTTACTAAATTACTACCCTAGTGAGTAGGTTTAGGCTTAAACGAGTCCGAACAGTAGTAAATTCTTTATTCGGATAAGTGCTACTTGCTACTCGACTAAAATACTATCCTGGTGCGAAGAAGGCTTAAGGAGTGACTAGACCATAGCCAACCACACCGGCCCAGAGCGGGTTGGTGCTACTATTAGTACTAGTACTTCTTCCGATTTATTTCGTCAACAAATCGGAACAAAAATGGGCTAACAATTGTGTACGCAATTGTAGTTTCAGGAAGTTTTCTACTAAAATGTCTAATTATTTTAACTTACTCGAATTCCACAACTCTGCTCCGCTTCAGACTGTAACAAAAAAAAACACAATTTAATAAACACAAAACTCAATATTCAATAACAATAAAAAAAACTATCTATCTTTCTCTTTCTTCAATCAAGTCATATCTCTTGTCTCTGTCGTGTAACGTTTACCGTATCGAATAAGCTATACTTCTTCATGTGTTTACAAATATAAAAATACATAACTAATTATTAAAATTACAAATAAAATTATTAAACTATCATTGCAATGTCATAATAATTAACTGCATCCATACAATTATCAGGTTATGTCCATCCAATATTGATGTAATAAAAACTAAATGCTCCATTTGTGCGGTGCAGCATTAATTAATTTGTCATGACGTACTGAAACTTAATATTACTATATTAATGGGCGTATTTATTAACTTTAAAAAACCGTTTAAACTAAATTGAACTTTATTCAATTGAAATAAGATCGATTTTCGGTTGTAGCGACTGTCTTCGTAGTATAATCACGGTCAAAACGTATAAACGTCATGAGTATTTTAGTTAATTGTTAAGTTTAAAGGTGAATAGCGCTTTCTGAAAACAATTGTGGTTTAGACAGTTTTTCCTGATAATTACTATTGGTTTGGTTAATCACTTTTACTTGAATCGACATACGAAGAATCTGGACATTCAATATGGATATTAAGTTTCGTTTTTTTAATTAATTATTACGTAAAAAAGATAATGTGATTGCTACAAAAATAATATTTGAATGTTTAAAAATTATCTACTCTACTTCTTAAATTCAATAATCTACATCTTACGTGACTCTCGTTGACTGTACTTGCATATCCTTTCTAAAGATGTGCAGTGATAAGACAGGGGGGCTACACAAATTACTTTTCTACTGGCGATATCGCTGATGGAATCGACAAAAATGTATGAAACTTTGACATTAGACAAGTCATGTGCGATATCGAGTCGATTGTCACCTGTGAGATATCGAACGTCATTCTCACTTTCATATATTTTTGATTTTCGCTATAAAATCGCTTCGTAAATGTACTTTCGGTAAGCCCCCAGATCAGCGAATACACTCGCCGACACAATTACTTAACTCGAACACTGCACATTTGAGGACAAATTAGAGTGTTCGAATAAATGTAGCTCAATCATTTATTTGTATTACTTAATATCGATTTTGCACTTTTAAAGTAATATGTTACGTGGATTGTTTTTACGAAATTAAAGTAATATAATCAGGTCATGTTGGATTTTAAGAAATGTAAATTCGTTTGTAGTGTAATGGCTATGGTGTGGTTGTCTCTGGGTGTCTCGGGCATCACGTCATGTTGACAGTCGTGACAGACTTCATGCTTGCAAGAGGCGTTGCGTGTTGTGTACGATTATAGACGTGGTGTAGTATGATGATTGAGCTATAATATACACCTAGGACTGGAGCGTTACATCGTTGTTATTGCTTTTTTAATTATAATAGTACCTAGTAAAAGCAAAGCTAGTAAGGAAGCCACAGATGCATAATGAGAAAGTTTACATGTATATTTGAAAGTAACTCCAGAATTAACGGATCTTAAATAAATGCACAGATGTAGAAACAAAGTCTGGATCATACCGCTTTATTCCGAAACGAGATCCAGCGTTATTACTGTTATACTTTCTACATTGGTACTGGTACATTCATAAAATTTATTTCAAAATACAGAACATCCTTGTTCCTGGTACTTCTTATGATACATAATTTGGTGCAATGAGACCCCTGGTCTGTCTTATTTAGTTCCAGTATCCTCCAGTATTGTATAATGGAACTATTGGTCCTCATTTATCGCAGTACTTTTCTTTCGGAATAAGGGGGAAATACTACAAAGTTTTTTTTTTTAATTCCACGCTGATGGTGCTATAAATGATTTTATAACCTAGAACAATGCCATATTTATTAACATATCTTATACAAAGACTTGAAACAAATCCCATATTAAATACAGACTGATAACTACAAACATTTGTATGCAGACTTAGGCTCGCTATACACGAGGCTACCGAAAGCGACTATAGTCTGTAAACGACTGCATTCCAATCTTACGCGTACTGTAGTCGAACCTCTTTAAGATGGTTCGCATCAGGGTAGTATTTTTGAGTCACGTAGCAAGTAATTTAGCAACAAAATATTTACTTTATTTACTAAAATGTCGTTCGGACACGTTTAAACCTTGTTCGCACCAGGATAGTATTTTAGTCGAGTAGCAAGTAAAAAGTATCCGAACGGATTTATTAATCTACTCCACTAAAATGTTGTTCGGACACGTTTAGTTACGAAATGATTTGCTACTCGACAGTATTTTAGTTAAGTATCAAGTAATTTAGTAATTAAACGTGTCCGAACAGAGAATTTACTAATCTATTAAAATGTTGTTCGGTCATGTTTAGTAACTAAATTTCTTACTACTTGACTAAAATACTGTACGGATGCGAAACTTCGTACGCCTTGTACGCACTAGGAGTTACTAAAACATGACTACAATACTATCCTAGTGTGAATAAGAGAGACAAAAATCGCAGACTTCCGTAGCCTCGTGTACATTTGTCTTAATTATATGTTAGTTGTTAAAGACTGCAATATAATTAATACCAGCATCCTCAATATTTTAATTCAATTTGCAGTTAAGATTACTTGCATCAAAGTCTTCAATGTTTCTATTTACAGTGGTCTTACACTGGTGCAACGTATACTGTTATCTCTGTTTTAATAAACTAGCTGTCGCCCGCGACTCCGTCTGGGCGGAACCAAGAATACATAGAAAGTAGCCTATGTGTCTTCCAGACAGGTTCTACATCTGTGTAAACACCAAGATCCCTTAGGCCTTGTTCGCACCAGGATAGTATTTTAGTCGAGTACCAAGTAGCATTTATCCGAACAAAGGATTTACTCCTGTTCGGATTCGTTTAAACCTAAACCTACGCACTAGGATAGTAAATTAGTAACTAAACGTGTCCGAACATCAACATTTTAGTTGAGTAGATTAGTAAATCCTTTGTTCTGATACTTGCTACTCTACTAAAATACTATCCTGGTGCATACAAGGCTTTAATCCGTTTTGAAGATACCCTCCAACATCCATCCATTGTAACTATCGCATTTATTATATTAAATAATGTCCTAAAACTACTTAAAAACAAAGCTAAAAAACGACAATGGTATGCATAATTACGAAATATAATAAAATCAATGATATCTGGTACATTCTTATCAAAGATATATCGAATTCAGGCGTTATCTTATCCTAAATTGTTTGGTTACGTATTACATACAGACAGACACCTTTCCCAATAATTACACAACCTACTGTGACCGAGGTACACGTAAATTTTAGTTGCTGAAAGGTTGTTCGCACCAGGATAGTATTTTATATATATATTCAAACAAAAGATTAACTAATCTACTTTTCTAAAATGTTGCTGTTCGGACACGTTTAGTTACTAAATTAATGCTATAATACTCTGCTGGTGCGAAAAAGTCTTCAAACCTTTAATCCTTTAATCCAACGCACTAGGGTAGTAATTTAGTAACTAAACGTGTCCGAACAGCAACATTTTAGTAGAATAGATTAGTATATCCTGTCTTCGGATTATTGTTACTTGCTACTCGACTAAAATACTATCCTGGTGCGTACAAGGCTTAAGTCTTGGATCTATGAATGTAGTTAAATCTCCTAGTCACTAGTGTGTAACCTTTTTGGACACTTTATTATTAAAACATTATGGTTCCTGGTTTATTTTATATTATCACGTTTTTTATTCTAACAAACAATACATCGTTGTTCATGTTTGCCAAGTCTTATACGACCATTTATTAAAGATGGCGGATTTAAAACAGTATCTTTCATAAATGCATTTTTTATACAAAGATAATAAGGTTTAAAAGCTTATGAAGAGCACAACACTAATCCGATTTCAAAACGACTTTGTTTTTTACACATGCAGTGAGAATTTTCTAAAAATATTTTAAAGTGCACACAGAGGACGGGAATTCGTCGCTTATAAAAATAATCCGGCAATTTAGTTTCGGCTTACATTCTTGTAAGCCCCATAATATCTCTTTTATTATATTTTTATGCTAAATGTATAACAACATATTGCATAGATTAAAAAATATATTTTTTGTTATTCTTAACCAAGGAGAATTTCCAATACTTAATTAGGAATGATTTTTTTATTTGACGTAAAATTTTAATCATGTTTATTTCATTATCAAAATTCAAAAATGCATTGTTTGCATTGTCTATGGTCTATTTAGTTATCTTCGGAACGGAACGTGATTAGGGTTGCCAACCTATTCATATTTGTCTTGTTGATTTGCTGGTCATCGATGTCTGATCAGAGGGTAAAGACCAAGACACTTGATGACGTTATTTGTACTTCCTTCAAATCAAAAAGTGGATCATTACTTACGTTTACAAATGAGTAAAGGGTTAAATAAGTTTTTGCCCTCACGCAAAATACGCGCCTGTCGTGGAGTTGCGGAAACATAACCCCCAGTACTAAGTAAAGGGTTGACAGTTGACAAGTTAATGGTTCGTTGCCGCCAGTGTCGTTTTTTTTTAATGTTGGTAACCCTAACCGTACGCGGGTCGCGGGGGGCGCGGATGTCCGCCATTGCTCCGACCGGTCGTCTTAAAAAACCCGTCGCTGAGTGCATGCACGTTATTTCTGAACACTCAACGTCTCACGGCCACATTTGAAATGCATTTGATGGTTTCTCGAAAATGTTGCGTTGAATATTCCGTTTGCATTGTGCATTTTCTTAGTATGCGCGTTGAAAGTTAAGTTAAAGTAGTAGATTGTTTTCTTTGTTATAAGAGTTGTCAAATGAAACGATTGTAAATTAGTTTTATGTTATACGAGACCTAAATAAAAACAAGTTTTGTAATCCAGTAGAAATAATAAAGTTAGTAGTAAACGAAGTTAAGTACTGTCAATTATTAGCTTTGATTATATTTCTATATTTAGTAGTTCGTCCCATGATGGGCTCCATTTTCCTTCACTCCACGACTAGCGAGTATTTTGCGTGACATCACACATATCTTCGAACTTCTTCACCGATATGTGCAGGTTGCATTTATTATTCTTCTATAATAAAACTTATAAGTACAATCAGAAACTAAAGTAAAAAGAATAATGTTTATTTAAAAAAAAATACTAATACAATTATCAATATCTTTCAAATACCATTCTTGTCAACTTGTAAGAAACAAAATCTAGATTTGACATTTTCCTTTATAGTCATTAATTAGAATGCCAGTAATAAAGAAATGCTGTCACTGATTTTGTATATTCCGGCCAAAGAGATATTATACATAGAGGTAGCACTCCATACTAATTTGACGTTAAGAAGCGTGCCAAAAAAGAAATTATTTAAAAAAAAAACTTGCCAGTATCATGAAAAAAATTTCCAAGTTTGGGAAATTGTGTGATTTTTTTACATTTTTAAAATAAACAGTAGAATAAACTAAAACATTCGTTAAAACTTTAATTATCGTTTTACATTATTATTATTTTATTTAAAACAATTTAAATCCAAACAATTTTTAACAAAGACCATTTTTTTTTATGGTTGTTATAAATTTTTAATTAGCGTTTTAAAAATGTTTCTAATAATTATTATATTAAACTTTAGTAAATACTATGAAATACAATTTAAATTTGAGAAAAGAGGTTACACGCGGTCGACTTTTTATGTCGGCAAATGTAATTTAGAGGTTAACACTTAGGGAGATTTCCTTACATTGGACCTCCGGAGGTCAAAGAAAATGCCTCACTTTTAGGTATTGAGTGTTCCATCTACAGTATAATATATCTTTGATTCCGGCATTAAATCTAATATTAATGATAATTAGTAATTGACACTTATATTAAAAATAACTTTATAATTTTAATATATCTACAGATAAAATAACAACGTAATAAATTATGCCGATATTAATGTAACAATTAATGCGTTGAATTGTATCAAAGATAAGCCGATATTATAGATAAAAATATATTATTAAAATAGATTAAAAATAACACTAGAATACATCATTTATTTTGTATAATTTAAAATATTTTAAATTAAAATTATAAAAGACTATCCAAGACAGTGGAACTTGGATAAGAGAGACCGTTATATTCGTCTCGCTTACAAAGGCTTATCTCTAATCCTCTTTAATCTCTAATCTCTGTCTCTAAACCCTACGCAGAAGGATAGTATTTTAGTCGAGTAGCAAGTAATTTAATAAATAAATATGTCCGAACAGCAACATTTTGGTAGAGTAGATTAGTAAATCCTTTGTCCGGACACTTATTAGTTACTACTCGACTAAAATACTATCCTGGTGCGAACAAGGCTTTATGGAGGTGGCTCGCCGGGACTATAGATTGTCTCGCTTATAGAGGTTTCTACCTTATCCAGAGTTGACTATTCAACGTGTTCTAAACGTTTTGTTTGTAAGAATTTCTACTTAGATTTCAAGTACATTAAAGTAAGTACCAAATTCCAATAATGTAATCGTAAAATTAGTCTATGACACACAAGGGAATAGGTTCGATTCCGAAAATTCAATTATTATAATGTAGCTTAAATTAAAGTTAGAGAAGTAAGGCCAAGCAGACTAACTTCATAAGCGAAAAACCTGATTAGAGAGAAACATCTATAGACCAGACAAATATCATGGTCCTTTGGCCTCTCGCTTATCGAATAAAAGCAATTAAAATACTTAATATTTTTTCAAATAAAAATATACCTATTTATTTTCAATGTTAATCTAATTTTTAATTAATATATGAATTCAAATAATCGTGTAGAGCCAACATTCAATTTTAAATTAAGTTTTATTTTTATGAAATTAAAACCAAAATACTCACAATATACACCTTAGTCATTGTTTAAATCTAATCACAAATCACAAAATATCACATCGAGCATGATAACATCACTTCTTATCACTATAAACGTCAGCATCACACGACAGTTTAAACTAAACTGACAACAGACTGTCAAAAATCAACGTTGCACGTCTTCCCCAACATGTTAGACGACAAATGATTATTCAAAGAATTAAATTAACTCCCCGACTAACAAACTGTCACTATAACACGTATACTTATGTATTTCAATGAAATGCTTAGTAAATTATCACCATAGGATACGTACGCTGTGGATACGTCAGTTCTCTACGACATGTTGGAGTCATCTAATCACATTTGATAACTGAGTGACTACCCGAAGTAATTTTCGTTTGGCGTTTTTTTTATAATATAAAATGGCAAACGAGCAACCGGCCACTTGGATTCGCTGGAATAAAGAAGCGACCGCTGCCCATAGACATCTGCAATTGCAGATGCGTTGCCTACCCTTAATCTACGGAGGAGGAGACGCACAGATGATAATTCCTCTTCCTATACGTCCCCTATTCCGCCATATCCATTTGCCATAATTTCTTTATAAGAAAAGGATAGAAAGGGAAAGTGGACGAAAATTAGGACTCCGGCATCACACTCGCCAGACGAGACACGGAATTGCTTCCATTTCACGCCTGTCAACAATCGCTGATGGAATGGAAAAAATGTATGAAACTGACATCGATAATACGTCATGTACCTGTCACGTGTGATAACGAACGTCATTTTCAGTTCCATACATTTTTGATGCTCGGTATAGAATCTCTTCGTAACAAATGTGCTTTGGGTAAGCCCCCTGATAAGATAGTGTACGTACAGATTGTGAACACTACGTGCTATGCTAGTTAACCAGGAGAAGGTGTAAAAATCCTTCTATGTAGTGAAATTTTTAATACCCAAGATTCTAGTTTTCATAAAAGATTTTTACGTCGCTAGCCAGATTTCGCTTGTTTCGATTTTTCAGTGTGATTCTTACTTCTCTAAAGCTATAATAACTAGAAATTTCGCTTGTGTTTTTGTGTAAGTAGTTAAAATATACTAATTTAGAAATGATTTTATTGACATTAATTATGATATTATAGCTTGTAGTGTGACTCATTATTTTTATACAAACATTTTGATGCGCCTTTTCCCTTTACTTTATAATCAGGAATTTAACTGACAGAAATGAGTAAGAATGTAAATAATGTGTCAGGAAGACACACCTATTCTGTAATTGCATACATAATATTAGTGCCCGTGACTCCGCCGTAATACGTTGCCAGTCAGGTTTTAATATGTATTCTGGTGACCTGTGGCCAGCGAGTCCCACACTCCTTACGCCATTGCACCGCCCGGCGTAGAGGTGCATAAACACATTTCCTATCATTAAAAACAAGGCATACATACTTACTATGCATTACTACCAAAGCTTAACAGAATTAAAGCAATATTAAGATTTTTAATGAATTTGTATGTAATGGAAACCAACGTTAAGAATGTACAGTAAAGTGCTATAAAATCCGATAGGCAGTAAACGCTCTGTAACATTGCAATTACACGACGAGTGATCGCGTAATGTACGATAATGTAATAATATTACATCGAAACTTGTATTTTAGATCGTAAAAAATCCTACTGTGTATAAACAAGCCTTGTGGTGATATTTAGCCTGATTTTAAGAAGGGCAATGTATGAATTTCTTTGATTATAACCTCTAAAAATGTACTGCTTATAAGACGTACCCCCCTTATGCCGAAAAAATGTATAAAGTACTGCGATAAACGAGGACCAATAAGTCGTCGATTATACGATACTGGAGGACACTCGGAACTACATAAGTTAGATCAGGTCTTATTAGACCAGATTATGTATCATAAGAAGTACCAGGAACAAGGATGTTCTGTATTTTGGAATAAATTTTATGAATGTACCAGTATTAAACGTAGAAAGTACAACAGTAATAATGCTAATTCTCGTTTTGGAATAAAGCAGAGTAAGTCTTTTGGGTCCTTCTAGAGTGTTAACCTGTCAGTCTGGCTTATTCCTTTTAACCGACTTTCAAAAAGGAGATTTTCAATTCATCTGTATATTTTTTTGGCCTTTTCTTTTTTTTCTTATTTTACTAAAATTACTAACGAAGCTTACGCAGTAGATATTGTAGATTTTCTCATACTAAAAACTTCCTTAGCGACCAATTAGCGAATCTGTGTAGTAATTAACAACTTAAAGTACTTAACTAGTTAATGATTTGTTTAATTACCTCTGAGAACTTGATTTGAATCAGAATGACTTGGAAATTGCTTTCATTTCTTCAATTGCGGAAATTATTGTAATAATATTACGGTTTACTTGTACATTTCCAAGGAAGTTTGGATTGTGGTGATGTAACATGCCTTTGGGAAATCAAAAGTGATGTGAAAGGACAGACAATATGGAATATCTTTCATTTACAGTCGAACCTGGATAAGCGAGGTCTTAAGCCTTGTACGCACTGGGATAGTATTTTAGTCGAGTAGCAAGTAGCAGGTATCCGCACTAAGGATTTACTAATCTATTCTACTCAAATGTTGCTGTTCGGTAACGTTTAGTTATTAAATTACTACCCTAGTGCGTAGGTTTAGGCTTAAACGAGTCCGAACAGTAGTAAATCCTTTGTTTGGATAAATGCTACTTGCTACTCGACTAAAATACTATCCAGGTGCGAACAAGGCTTAAGGGACCGCGGTACAAAAATCTGGGATTTCCGACTCTCCTTCATATAGGTTTTAGGGGGAAACATTGTCGGGACCGGCCACTGACTCGCTTATAGAGATTTCTAGCTTATCAAGGTTTGACTGTAGTGATGATTGATAACTAACTGTTTCAACGACATTGAATTTAATTATTGTCAAAATAATTAAAGAACTTTTTTAAAATGTCTTACTTTACGAGAATGTTACTTAAGTCGGCTACTGACGCTTAGTTTTAAATGCACAGTTCGACAGCGTAGTTAAAACTGACGTGTGTTGGCAACACTGAGAACTGTTAGGACTGTGCAGTTCAATTTGACGTTTGTACGCAAAGAGATATTATACATAGAGGGAGCGCTTCATAGTAATTTGACAGTAAAATGCGTGCCGCGGAAGAAATTATTAAAAAGAAAAATCTTGCCAGTATCATGAAAAAAATTCCCAAGTTTGGGAAAATGTGTTTTTTTTATTTTTAAAATAAACAATAGAACAAACTAAAACATTCATTAAAATGTTAAATGTTCGATATTATTATTTTATTTTTAACAATTTTAATCCAAACAATGTTTAACAAAGACTATTTTTGTTTTATGGTTGTTATAAAGTTTTAAAAATGTCTTGATTAATTATAATATTAATTATACTAAATATTATGAAATCCTGAGCGATATACAGTATCTTTTAGTTTTAAACAATATCTTTCTCTCACATAATAATGTAAAAAGTTGCATTATGTCTTAGTATTGTGGTTTTGTACACATTGACCGTTGAATTACCTCTCTCAAAGCAGACATTCATACGCCGAAATACTTCCGCTTGCTGTTTAAAATTCGTCACGAAGTGTCCACTGCGTCATTTACATATTAACAAAGAGTATACACAAAGAGATATGCCACTACGATCATTATTTTATTTAAATATATTAGGTATTCGTTAGTGTTTGTGTTTCTCCTTTTTTATACCGCAAATTATTTTTTTCTCGTTGATTAACAGTTCGCAAAACATCATACTTGATATGATATTTTTTTTGTATTTTTTTCCTAGCTTTTTGACAGCTTCCAACATTTATTAGCTACATTTTAAGAGTACATTATAATTACTAAAAGTAATACAAACCCTATAGTCCTCAGGTCTACAATAACCAGGTCGAGAAGTATCAAATTATGCTCACATTCCTTAGAACGAATCGACCTTAAAGTATCAAGTAGCGTTGGCCGCGTCATACGATAGCCCCTGGACGCCTTCCGGCCGTCTCGCGTGATTTGTATATCCCGTACAGGCAATGACTGTTAGAGTGAAACAGAGCGTGAACACGCCTGTTATTCCATTAACTAGTTAATAGAAATAAATAAATAGTTGAGAGAGACATTTGTAGTAGTAGAATCCGTAACATCAACATGAATAAGCCACTAAAGTACCAAGACCTCATAAAACACAGGCGTGATTCAGAAGCATTATGTTTCGTCAGTTGTAAAGTCCTAGATGTATCGTCACTCCCCCATTACTAATAACATCTTCTTTAATAGGATAAGAACGATAATACCCTAAGCAGTTTCGTAGAATTTTATCATTTTGCCTTTAAAAGAACTCACGATCCGTAACTAAATGGTACGTAACAAGGAATGTATAAAAACTTTTATTACTTCTATTATATTAAAAGAAGATTGTATTAAGTTTGCTATTGTATTTGTCATTCGATACGCTCCGCGGTGGATGCGGCCGTGTCGCCTCAAGGCAAAGGCCTTGCAACGGTCGATATAAATTAATTTATAAGTAGGAAATGCAAGAAAATGATACAGATTGATATTCCATAGATTATTATAACGATAGATGTTAATTATATTTGCGCTTATACTGTCAGAGTACATATAAAGTTTATCCTTGAAAACCAATGCGTGCAAAGCCCTGAGCAACGTCTACTCGTAGATTAGGTTTAAGTCCAATTGTATTTATTAAATTACAGATTTGTCAATTAATCTGTGGCCCCAATTTATTTGCGTATTGTTACATGTTGGCTTAATTTTGTTTATAACAAATGCATTTAGAAGGCGTTAAGTCACAATCCAATGGCCTCGAGCTTTCGAGTGGCAAAAAAAGAAAGGTAAAGGCACTCGCCGGCTACAGCCACGTAACTGATCAACATCTGTATAATCTGTATGCACAAATGACATTGTCATTTGCAAATGTCATTAACGGTCGATTACTTATTAAAACTAGAAATCGAGAAAGGGACAAATTAAAAATAGTAGTGTTGTTTTACTTATTTTGTGTTATTTAATTCCGGGTAAATTTTATTATTTCGGAGCATTGTAATGGTAAAAGAAGCTTCAGAATTAAATTACAAAAAAATGTAAACAACACAAAGTGTTAGCTACGAAGTTCTTCAAAATTCGCTTGACCTAATTATAATAATTTGCCGTTTGGACTAAAAAATGCACCATCAATCTTCCAATCACAAACACATATGACAATGAGTGCATTACATCCGCGGGAGGGGGCTAGCGTGTCCGACAGCCGAGAAGAAATCCGAGAGGCTGCGCTGGACCGGTCCGCTGACCCACTTGCCTAGCTCACAATCGGCCATGCGTTCACGATCTATGAAGGACCCGTTTCACCGCGAAATGTTCCGTTTCTGTATCACACATGTGAAATGAAGGCTGAATAAAATTACTAGAATCTAAAATGCCAAGTAATTGCAGTAAGCAATAGTTAATTAAAAAAATAAGGCCAAGACTCTACCTTTATTACACTTCGGAGAATACAAACGGTCACACCACTGTCAAAGAGTTTGCGTTCTAGGTCACAATAGAATCAATATACTAAGGAAACCGTTTAATACGTTTAAACCACATATCGGGTATTGAGACCAAACTGTAGACCGGTTGGACAGTAACAGTTAACCGTTCATTCATTAGAAACAATTTATTCTTCAAATTAAACATAAACGTTCAGCTAAAAGGTGAAATATGACGCAAGAAGTCATAATTTTTTTCATATTAGCATAAAAAATCCTACGGAATATACAAATTTTATCTTATGCA
This sequence comes from Papilio dardanus tibullus, assembly GCA_013186455.1. Taxonomy (NCBI): domain Eukaryota; kingdom Metazoa; phylum Arthropoda; class Insecta; order Lepidoptera; family Papilionidae; genus Papilio; species Papilio dardanus. Next base: position 262,800 of record QDHC01000409.1, on the reverse strand, counting down.
ATACACACATACGTAACGTGAAATGAAAGTCAATCGCTTCATGAATATCTTTAGAATAAACCTGTTGGATTCTGTCGTTAAAATTCTAAGAATTACAACAGAATAAGGAATTAGCGAAGATGCGTTTATTGGCGATCATCGACCTCTAAAAATTGTGAATGCTTTTGCTCTCTTTTAACAGTTCACAAAATAGTAGTTCAATGGTTCTTTTTTAATCGTATACATTTTGAAAGGTGGCGAACTTAAATTTTAAACTTAAAAATTAGTCTGAAAATAGTTTTATTAATAAAATATCAAAGCGGTTTCGTTAAATTACATGTTTTGTTTTACAATACTCAGGGTTATTGAAACAAAAAAAAACAACTCTTTTTTTTAGATAATTTTTAATCTATGAATTTAAGTAGGGTGCCTATTTAAAGTTCCCAGAATATAACTTCGTTGCGTTATTTTTTTGTTGGTCAAAAAGTTCTAAGAAATATTCATGATTGTATCATTCCATTAATTGTAATTACATAGAACAACCTCAAATTTATTTCGTTGCTGTTTTAATAGTTTAGTACTTTTTACTTTATTATCCAGGTTGCATCAAAAACACATTCATATTTTCCGAACATGCAATTATTTATATATTAAGTTAGAAACATAAAAAAAATATTGGTGTAATTATTTACAACAAAACAAATCCAAAACACTTTTCTAACGCACGATACTTCTACTGTAGTATCACACACAAAAGTTATTATGATATTTAAAATAAACTTCAGCTTTTATTTTGGCAACAACATAATACCATAAGTGTCTTTAGTCCCTTCCAAGGTTGTTGGATTATCCTTGGAGGCACGGGGGACACTACCAGGACCCTGTACTAACTATAGAGTATTTTTTGCCTTCCGTTGCTATGTTTATAGCACTTCATTTAATGGTACTGTTGACGCCTTCTGCACCCTTATGTATTATAAAGTACAGTAACAATAAGGGTCTATGTCCCCTTATGGGAACAAAGAACCCGCATTTCACAAGTCCTCGTACATTACTTTGCTGTGTCTATGATGGAATATTTTACATGTATGTGGTGGTAATATATTTTAGAAATCACTGTCGAAAAATATATTTTTAAAAACAATGGGTATGTCTGAAGACTAGAGTTGCATAATCTATGTTTTTTATAATCTGTGGTTAGTAGGTAAGTAAGTAAGAGTTATAAGCATAAAGAAAATTAAGATTAACAAGAATTACAGTTTTATTTAAAAATAAGAAACATTACAATATCACTGATTGGTAGTTAACACTGTCGTTTTGTAATTTACCAACATTTTTTAACACGTTAGGACCGGCAGGGAAATTTCAAATTCGGCGCCTAACTAAAGGTGTTAATAGTCCGCAAATTGCGTATAAAAGAAAATCAAAAGATTAAAATAATTAGTAAAAATAACTATGGCTCTACCAAAGAAGATAATTTTTTTGCGAATTTGTTACATTCCCTTGATAATTATCGTTATTAACTTTAACGAGGTAAACAGTTAAAAACGTAATTAAGTAAGTCCGAAGGCCAAATATTTCTATAATTATTTAATTAATGAATGTGTGCTTTATTAACTAATGTAATTTCTCGATTTTCCTTAAATTAGCGTTAAGTTCGTATTTTACGTATTGTGGCATATTTTATAAATTTAGTTCAATTATTCAAACATTGTTAGAGCAGAGCAGTATTGAACAAATTGGACAAAAACAAGGAAAAAATAGATTTTTTAATCTTCCAGCAGCTAATCAATTGTTATTACGAAAATACAGTCAAACCTGGATAACAGAGGGTCATTCTCAGGTCCCGACGAGCTACTTCCATAAGCGAGAAACTCGGAATAGAGCGAAACTTCTATACAAAAAGCGAGACAAATATCGAGGTTCCTTGGACTCGTTATCACGGTTCGAATGTATAAATTTGGTGTAGCAAATATTTGTTATATTTTATATTTAAAAACACACCATAAACAATAAGGAATTCAATAATTACGATATTATTATAATTAATTTTGTAATTCTGAATAATTTATTCATTTTCACTTCTACGGTGATGTTAAATATTCTTTTATGGTGAAATAAATGAATAACTTAATAATTCTATTGGTAGCAAGATTGCAAGATGTGTGAAGAGTGAACACGCATATAACAATCGACTTATTTAGTATTAAGGTGTTCCAAACAGTCAATAACAAATAAAAAAATCCAATCCAACTCTGTGAGTTTTTGGATGGCAAGGAGTATAAAAAAGAAGCGATCTTCAACACTATACGTCATATAACTTCAATAGCTATTGCAACTCATTGGACGAATATGAACTATGCCGTTTGACATCTCCTTCAAAGTCCATTTTAAACATGTTTACCACAAAAAGGTGACAAAGTTCACTATTCAACGGACAATTGGCAATTGTCTCTAACCCTAAAGCCTTGTACGCACTAGGATAGTAATTTAGTCGAGTAGCAAGTAGCAAATATCCAAAAAAAGGATTTACCAATCTACGCTACTAAAATGTTGTTCGGACACGTTTAGTTACTAAATTACTATCCTAGTAGGTTTAGGTTAAAACGAGTCCGAACAGTAGTAAATCCTTTGTTCGGATAAATACTACTTGCTACTCGACTAAAATATGATCCTGGTGCGAACAAGGCCTAAAGCTTTATTACACCGATGTCAAACAAAAAAACGGCCTTATGCTGAAGCAAGATCTCCGTTTTGGCGCGAATTCGGTGTAATGAAGCCGTTGAGTTAGAAGTTTATAAAAAGAACCTGTTTCACTTCATAAATCAAGAACCATATTTAGTCTACGTCATTGGAGCGTAGGTTGTTATAAAAAAATATTATGCCATATAACAATGGGTTCAATAATCTGATGTGAGGGGCGATGTAAACATGGCAACATCGATCAAACTTACCTGAACCGTGACAATTAGATACATTAACAGTCTATAGGTTAACAATATCTATGGCGATAGCAATCATGAATATTTCAAACAAGTCAATGACCTATTTGTCAAAAGTAACAAAGAAATTCGGATTCAACTGGTAATTTTTTGATTTGCTTTCGTACAAAAAATACTTGAATGTTAAAAAAAAATCGTCTATTTTTCATTTATTATTATTTTAGTGCGAAGTCCTTTAGTATGTTCGTTGATGTGTATCCTAGGAGTAATAAAAATATTTCTAGTAGATATATCTATCCGAATAAAACTCTTATTGTAATAATTTATCGTTTCCGATGACATAACAAATTATTATTCAAATGTATTAATTGGTATCATCCAAATCATTACATAACCTAAAACAGTATAACAAACTGGATATCCTTGTTCTGAAGGAAAACAAATAAAAAAATAAAATGTCACGTGTTATTTATTAGTTTCTTGTTTTGACATTTGTAAAGAGCAGACTGCTCTAAAATATTAAAATCACTAATTAACATCGGGTTCGATAGGGCAACACTGATAGAATTCAAATGTTTTTTTATTAAATGCAATTAAAACGAATCTTCTTCCGCATTCTTGCAAATGGCAACATTTTTATTTTTATTATTCAATTGAGAAACAGAATTTAATGCACGTCTTATTTGTTTGATTCAAAATAGTTGTCATTTGGTCCTATTTTTATATAGAAAAACTATAATTAAATCTCTACACTGACAAATTCGCTCGTTATAAATAGTTGGCACTGTTAAGACAACGAACGAAAAAAATACAAACGTATGGAGCAAGATAAACCGAAAAGCGCCATGGTGTAACATAGAGAGGCTTAATTAATTTAAGTATTTAACTGAAAGTTATTTGAAGAACTGCATAGATTGCATTTGATTTCTAGTTCTCATTTTCTTATCAACATCCCTTTTATGTTCTAAATACACTGTATTTTCTCGAAACTCAATATTACTGTCGATGGTGACTAATGTCCGCATACAATGATGGCCACTAACGGTATGCTTAGTGTAAAACTATAAGGAATCGAACCTAAGTAACTATTAGAAGACTGAACATATCAGTGAACGAGTGCCTAAGTCTGCCTAAAGACTCGTTCGCATTAAGACAGTATTTTAGTCGAGTAGCAATTTGATAACTAAACGTGTCCGAACAGCAACATTTTAGTAGAATAAATTAGTATATCCTTTGTTCGGATACATGTTACTTGCAACTCGACTAAAATACGAGCCTAATATGAACAAGGCTTTAAAGACTAGGATTTCAAATACGTAGTAATAAGGGTTTATGACTGTTTTCTAATGACTACAGCTACGTTTAAACAAACTATTTTACCTACAGGATGTATGCACCTAACATTCTTTATACTCATTAACAGGCAAAGGAAATCAATTCATTGTTAAATGCCACATACCGTCAATAGCTACAAAAAAACACTAGTTTTGAACATTTACATTTCGTTAATTTATCCTACAGTTTTAATAATGAGTAGTTCGTCCGGAATTATTAAAAAAAATACGTTTCACTTTTAATATGAAATATTTGAACATAGAGTTTAATAAGAGGATACAAATTTGGTAAACATGGAGCATCTTTGCGTAGATTTACAGTCAAACATGGATAAGCCAGAAATGTCTATAAGCGAGAGTCAAGAGCGTCGGTGGCTCAGGGGTTTTAGCTCTTGACTTGTAAACTGCAGGTGCCGAGTTCGAATCCCGCCATGTACCAATGTGTTTTTCGATTATCGATTTTCATATGTACATATTTACAGATGCTCTTACGTGAAGGAAAACATCGTGATGCAACCTGCACATATCGGCGAAGAAATTCAAAGATATGTGTATTCACGCAAAATACGCGCTAGTCGTGGAGTTGCGGAAAATGGAGCCCATCATGGGTCAAAACCTTTAACCTTTTTAACCTTTTTTTAAGCGAGAGTCATTCTATAGTCCCGACGAGCTTCCACCAAAAGCGAGAAACTCGGATTAGAGAGAAACTATAAGTAAGAGTCATATCGCGGTCTCTTGGATTCTTGCTTATACAGATTGTACTGTATTTCCACTGAACATGTCGTTGTCCCTTTTATTCTGTTAGTAAAAACTGAGATAACAATATGTTTTTGCAACGTAGTGGCTGAAAAGAAAGTTTTGTCAGCATCGCTTCAAATCTGTAAGCCCTGTCCACCTCTTAAAGTACTGCCGTGATCATTATGATATAAATATTATAGTCTATGTTTCTTTGAGTATTCTTTAAATGTAATAATACAAAAAAATGCGCCAAATAGTTACAATAGTTGTGAAATACCGGGAAAACCCATATTATTCACTTACAGGTAAGAAATACCTGAGACGGGTAAATTACACTTAATAAGCTTATTTAATAACCTTTTATAACACAGGAGGAGGTAAAACGCTGCGGCTTGTGTGATCTTGAAATTACCGACATCCTGTATATTTTTTAGATAGAAATAGGGTTAAGAAACAGGGTGTTCCAATTCCATTAAAATCGTCTATAACCTCAACGACCTTGATTTTATATCTTTTAATAAAAGTAAAGAAGATGTCTGTCACTTTTCTCTCATCAATACTATGACATCTATAATTAAAACCCTGAAGCCGTGTTCACACCGGGATAGTATTTTAGTCGATTAACAAGTAGTAAGTATCCGAACAAAGGATTTACTAAGCTGCTCTACTAAAATGTTGCTGTTCGGACATGTTTAGATTTTAAAATACTTGGTACCTGACTAAAATACTATCCTGGTGCGTTCAAGGCTTAAAGGAGACATCCATAAGTCAAGGTGTTTGCTTGTATCTGCAGTCTACTATCTACTGTCCTAAACAAAGATTTTGTAGTCTTAAAAATGTATAAAGTACTGCAATAAAGGAGGACCAATAAGTCGTCGATTATACGATACTGGATGACACTCGTAACATAATAAGATTGACCAGGGGTCTCATTTGACCAAATTATGTATCACAAGTACCAGAAACAAGGATGTTTTTGTATTTTGAATTAAATTTTATGAATGTACCAGTACCTAACGTAGAAAGTACAACAATAACGCTGAATCTCGTTTCGGAATAAAGCGGATAGAGTCAAGAGAGTATTCAGTAAAACAAATACAAACTAAACTAATATTTGTGTGTCGTTCGTCGAGATTGTGTATTGTTTACATTGGAATCGAATCAACGACCTCGCGTAAACCTTCACCTCAATGCTACTAGTTTCTTGAAAACTTTAAAGTAAACGACAAGCTTTTTAACTTTAACTTTAGATTGCGTTTTATCAAAGCATATGTACGGTAGAGCAGAAGGAGGGTTAAAACAAAGAAAATAATCATTTAAATAAAAATAAATAACTTCACACATTTTTTTTCACTTATTTAATAAAGATGAACAACATTGTTAGAAATCTTTTGAATTTTGAAAATATTAGAGAAAGGGACCAAGTGTCTTGACTTCTTGTATACGAGTATTTTCTAGCCATCATGGAGGTTTCAACCACCATAATGACTAGACACTAACGGCATCGTTACAAGATAAATATTTACTACAACAATAAAAGCATAGGTTTACAATCTATAGAATAGATGAAATGAGATAAGTTTGAAGTATTATCGGCAGTCGTTATTCGAAATATCAATGGTATTTCTGACGCTATAAGCAAGACCTCAGAAGGTATTTTTCGCCTTATTTTAGTGCGCCAGATTAGGTATCTTCTAAGATGAAAAGTGTCATATAATTTTATGACGTAGAGTTCTTTAATGTGATTCCCAAAGTGCTTCTAGGACCCCCCGGGGTCTCGCTTGTGGTGTATAATTGTGGAAAACGAAATTGAAATTATGATATGTTGTGGTGTCATTAAATTAATATCTCTATTAAATTTTACATCTTTATTTATACAATACTAGCGACCCGCCCCGGCTTCGCATGAGTGCAATGCTGATACTAAATCACCACAGAAAAATTGTTATATATAACAGCCATACTAATCATAATTGCACCTTCCTTATGAATCACTCTGTCTATTAAAAAAAAACGCATCAAAATCCGTTGCGCAGTTTTAAAGATTCAAGCATATATAGGGACAAATATAAAAAAGCGTTATTATTTTATACTATGTAAGGATATTTATGTATTATATGAACATTGCTTCATATTAAAACTGGCAGGGAAAAACTTAGCGGTGAAACGGTTTTGTTTTAGTTACAAATACAATGGATAATTATAATTTTAATATACGTACCGCGTATAAGATTAAAAGTACAGTCAAACGTAGATAAGCGTAAAACATATATAAGCAAGCAATTATCTGGTCCCGACGAGCTACCTCCATAAGCGAGTAATTCGGATTAGAGAAACCTCTATTAACGAGACAAATAATCCGGTGCCTTGGGCTCTTCTCCAGGATCGACTGTATATAAGACGTATAAACAGATTAAAACTTCATAATTTATAGTTTTTTTCTATTAATTGATTAACAAGGAAGTTTAATTATAATAAACCTTGATTACGCATCAAAATACTTGATAAAACCAATGAATATTATGTTTAGAGTTTAGTTAGACTGAAATACCTTTTCAAAACTTATTCAATAACATTTAACATACATAATAATTGAATTATAATTTTCTAACAAAAGTGTAACGAATACGAAATAGGATAATTGCTTTTAAACGCTTGTATTGGAATGTTTCTTATTATACTTGTAACCTGTTTTCTTACGAGTTTTTGTAAACGAACGCTAAAGTAAATACAAATACAAAAAACTTTGTATATCTTGATGCAGTCAGAAAAGTTTACTTTATAAGGAAAAACTTTTTGTCACTTGATAATGACAGAAGTCGGAAGATTTTACCCGTTGTTGGTTTCTTTGCCCAGATTTTGGGTTACAGGGCCAAGGGTCGAAGGTTCTTACCTGGTGTGTAGCCGGTCACTGAGAAAGGGTGCGGAGGGGCGCGGGCTTAGCGCTCATACTCCCGCGGTCGACGACCTGGCGGCACCGGTTAACTGTACCACAAACACTGACACTGGACTTTGGGCGTACGTGCGCTCGCGGTGGTGGTTCTGGACGTACTGAGGCGCGGCGCCCGCGGCCTTGACCGGCCCCGCGTGCCCCGCGGCTCCCCTGCGCTCCCGCATCGTAACAGCAACAGCAAAAGCAGACCGATGCGCACGCGCATGCAAGTTGCGTTTGCGTCGAAAGCTCTTGTCATATGTGCAAGTTCGAGCTGGAACAAACTGAAGACTTTCTTATTGTATTCTTGTATGAGATCAATACTTATGTTGTTCTATGTCTACAAACACACAAGTTGCGCTATGTTATAAACTAGCTGTTGTGCGCCACTTCGTCCGCGTGGAATTAAATGATATAGCCTATGTTACTCGGGGATAAAGTAGCTTTATAGTGATGAAAGAATTTTTGAAATCGACCCAATAGTTCTTGAGTTATTTCAATACAAACAAAAATTCAAAAATACAAAGTTTTTCTCTTTATAATATTAATATATACTAATTTAATTGTACTGCGGTAATAAGGATAAGTCTATACAATAATAAAATTAATAATTATTATAACATATCTTTACCCGTACAATCTTTATAAAAGACAAAGACACGAGCAACTAACAAAGAAGCATTAAAATGCCTTAATTTGGCTTTTTAATAAAAACAAGTGAACGAAACTTATAATAAAGTTAAAAAGTTTATTTGATACTTTCATACGACCTTCAAGTAAAAGACAAAGTTAAGTAATAACAGGTTCCTGCAAGGCAACGTTTCAAGCCTTAAATTTAAATATAGACGAAGTAAAAGCTAAGACCTCAGCACTGTACAGTCAAAGATATAAGCTACCCACTTTGATTATCGTACAGGAAAGTGTCACTAGAAAAAAATAGGACCAAGTACCTTTCGAATAAAAAAAGAATTACGAAAATCGGATCACCAGGAGCCGAGTTATCAATGAACAAAAAATATAGAGACGATTTGAGAGCCTCCTTTATGTAAGTCGGTTAAAAAGTTAAAATTTATCACCTTCCTTCAAATGGGTATGAAATAATTGTCCTTGTTTGTGTACTGTAAAACTTTCAAAGCTCATTGTAAGTTGCAGTGAGTCACAGATGAGCTGGCATTTCGCAGAAGCCTAAAGCTGTATCTAAACGACCCCATCTTTGAACTCGGAATACCGCAGGAAGTCATAACCTAAACACACATTCTCAAACTTATAGTATGGACGTTTACTTTTTTAGTAAACGGAGGCATACTAGCGAAGTTTCTGGGGGGTTACCCAAGGTCATACAAGGTTAAGGGGCTTCAAAGGGATTCGATAGCGAACATCAAAAATGTTTGGACTTACAATGACGTTCGATATCTCACACGTGACAAGCAAATAACTTATCGAATGTCACTGTAATTTTCATACCTTTTTGTCGATTCCATCAGCGATATCGCCAATCGATAGATTCTTTGGGTAACCCTCTAGTATCGCTAAAATCCTTTAATTACCGATGCCCATAGACATTTGACAAAAAAAAATCAGATGTGTTGCTTTGCTTTAAAGTGACAAACAGGCAACCCTTTCCGAACCTGTCAATATTTTTTAAAAGAAGAAAAGGTATAGAAAATTGACTGAAATAGTGACGCGAAAGACACAACTTTGACAACCGCTGACCTAATGCAATAAACCGTCGCTTTCCGAGTAATTTGTGGCGTTGTAAATCTATACTGAAAATACAGGCATTGTGGAACATAAAGACCAATTCTGTGAATAAGTAGGAACACTAAAATATAGTTATAAGTAAATAAATGTACTTCTTAACTGCTTTAGTTTCCTTTAGTTTATTGAGTAATTTTAAAAGAATTGTATAATCTGTGTCCAAGTAGAGCGTTACTTTGGATTATCACATTGAGTCCGGCGCCGAATTTGCTGTCCTTTCCGTTCAGCCGGCAGCCGGCGAGCGATACAATGTTGTATGCTATCGCATACAGGAGATTATTTACAAGAGATTACTTCAGTAAGAATGAGATAAGTAATTCTTCTTTGTCGCGCGCCAGAAAAACGAAAATTCTAGTGCCGGTCCCCAGGGACCGTCGCCGGCCACAAGGAAAGTTCGCTGCCGGTCCCCAGGGACCGACGCCGAGCCCAACGTGTTAACTTAAAACCTAATGGTCTTATTGTTACGCAATTTTCTTACTTCTTCTTTAAATTAAAGGCATTACTTAGTAGGTAAAAAAATCACATCTTTGCGTTGTTAAATATTAGGAATATTTACTAAGATTTAGTCTTAATATAAACATAGGATTCAATATTTCCTAAACAAAGTGCTATTCGATTTTCTTATTTCTACTTAGCTTAGTAAGCTCTGTTCACAAAAGGATAGAGCGCTTTATAAATAGCTGAAAGACTAACGGAGTGTTTGTTTGTGATAAAACTTTCTTCATTTAAGCTTAGTGAGCGAATGATATTAAACAATATAAACGTTGTTTTACACTGCACAAAAGCAATACCTATTTATCTTTGTTTTTAACGATTTTTACGCAGTGGAAACTAACTCAATGATCTTAAAAGCTATGCTGGAATGTTTTGGATTTCGTTTTAGAATTGTCATCTATACTTAATATTATAAAAAGAAAACTTTGAATTTTTATAAGTATTGAAATAACTCATAAACTACTGAGCCGATTTCAAAAATTCTTTCACCGTTAGGAAGCTACATTAACCCCAAGTAACATAGGCTATATTTTTTAATTCCGCGCAGACGAAGTCGCGAGCAGCAGCTAGTAGAAAATGTTATGACAAACCCACGTGGTAATTTATAAGACTGTGTGGATACTGTGAGGATATTAATAGCATAGTTTTTATTAGCATAGGGCTGTCGAACTCTATAAAATAACCGCTAATATTATACCATAAAAATATTAACACATTGTCTATCTTCAATCTTTTATCTTTGTTTTTAATTATTGTAGTTTGTTACTCGTACATTTGCAGCCAGCATTTTAATTGTTCAGTTCCTTTTCCCTAAAGCTAGAAAAACCCTAATTAGATCAATTATATTGTTTTTAACAATTTAGTCTGTGGGTTTTTAAACTCGAAATACTGGCAAAAAACTATATCATGGCGTCCTTTTCATTCTGCTTAAAAAAACTGAGATAGTTAACCTTTAGTTAACGAATGTGGCAACAATTTAATAAGAGATGTACAATTGAAATGTAACATTAGTAAATTGGCCGACCGCCATCTTTAGACCTACACCAGACGAATCTTAAAAATATTGGTTTAAAAAAATATAAACAAGTCGTATGCCAAATTCAAAATTAGATTCAGAATGAAACATAGAGTGAGAGAATTTTTTTAAAAGATTATTTTTTGAAAGTGAAAACAGATAATAAAAATACAACAAACAGACAAACTAAGAACTACTTTTTGGAACTCGGTTAAATCTAAAGTAGAAAGGGAGAGCGAATGACCTCACTCATTGAGTAAACAAAAAAAACGAAGTATTTAATAACATATAAGCTTTTATTAAAGCTTCTTTAGTTTTATAAATGGTGTGTAAAATATCAAAATGTAGTAAAAAGAAAATAACTAAAAATAAAAAAATGTTTTAATATTTTATTTTCTGTATTTATTTCATTATATTAAAATACACTAGAATAGTAAACTAATGCCCACGTCGTCATGCATTTTCGTATTCAAAAGCAGGAACGTGCTTAAGTGCCGTTTTTGGTCCGGACTATAACTTCAGCTCTGGGGAAGGTCAATTCGTTCATATTCATAGTCAGCTCTTGTATTTCCAGCTTAAGTTAATTAAAAGATGAATTTTATTTACTTTTTTGAGGCGTCAATTTTGTTTAATTAATAAACCCTTATGTTTTTTAAATTTATTAGTTTTACTTATACCTACCAACAAAGTGATAATTAAAAAAGAAAAAAACCATTGAGAAAAACTTGTGTTATAATTTCTTAACTGCTTGACTTATTTTTTTTTAATTATAATACTTAAACATTTTACGCCTCTTGCCAGTTTCATTCATTGCTCACAATCGTGTAACGAAATAAAAAAAAAACATTATATCGTATACGTTAACAAAAAGACAATCAAAATCTCAAGAACAAACGGTCGTCAAAATTAACGGTAACATGTGAAATATCGTCGGGTGCTTTGCTGTCAAAACATTTTGTCATATACATGCGGACGCGCTGATCGAAACGAATTGCTAGGGATGTCGATTACAACGAAAGATCGATTATTTAAAGTAATCGTATCGAATTTGGAGTAATAAAATATATAAAAGTTTCTCAATTTATTTAAAATCTTAGTCAAACTGATGAGATTTATATTAAAGCTACTGGACTTACTCGTAGTGTGAGTTTTTCATTCTTTTTGTTTTAATTAGATTTTGTTAAACTGTTTTTGTAAACACTAGGAAGTGATGAACACTTACTTTTTTATTAACTTTTATAACTAGCTGTTGTGCGCGACTTCGTCCGCGTCAAATTAAATAATATAGCCTATGTTACTCGGGAATAATGTAGCTTTCTAATGGTAAAGGAATTTTTGAAATCGGTCCAGTAGTTCTAGAGTTATTTCAATACATACAAAAATAGAAAAAATAAAAAATACAAAATACAAAGTTTCTCTCTTTATAATATTAGTATAGATATAGATACAGATTATAAATTGTCTTGATTTTGAATTTAATATGTCGACAATTAAAATCGATTATCGATACTTATGATTATTAAAATCGAATTGAACAACCTACCAATCAGTATGCGCACGCGCAGAACGGCATCAGACACAGGGGAATGGAGATTCCGGGGAGGGGACGTGACCCACTTCCCGGTCTAATTGTGGGCAAGCTCGTTACGGAACTGAGACCGTCCATCGTGAAGACTAACGATTGATCTAACGGCATTTGGCGGCGGACCAGACGTATATTTATAGTAAATAAAACCTCTTTTAATTAATGAACATGTATCAATAATAAGAACAACATATATTAATAAAAATATTTGTATCTCAATAACACTTTATAAACGTTTGAACACTATTCGACTATTTTTTGTGTCTCTTCCTCCGAAGATTAAAGAGCAACGCATCTGCAATTGCAGATGTCTATGGGCAGCGCTCCGCTTGCTCGTTTGCCACTTTATAAAATTAAAATAAAAACTTAAGCAGTTTATTAGTGCTCATTTTTCATACCAAAACGTTACCTACACAAGGTGAAGGAAAACATCGTGATGCAACCTGCACATATCGGCGAAGAAATTCAAAGATATGTGTATTCACGCAAAATACGCGCTAGTCGTGGAGTTGCGGAAAATGGAGCCCACCATGGGTCGAAACCTTTAACCTTTAACGTTACCTACACTAAGAGACAACATAAATAATCAATAACGACTCTGAGTGAGAAAGTAACAAATGAGCGAACTTGAAACGTAATTTAAATATGTGACTTGACATCTACTTGAATTCTATTACATTTAAAG
>QDHC01000409.1:198525-215780 GCA_013186455.1 Papilio dardanus tibullus | reverse complement strand
GGCGTCAAAATTAAATGAAATCGCCTTAGAATTTAAAGTTTAAGCGTGTTCTTGACATATAAGACGCTCTTAAATATTTTAGTGGCGTTGATAATTCGGTCATTGTACTATAATATAAATTGGAGAGCTTAATCTATATTACAATATATATTTGAAATATCGACGATTATCTATTGGAGTACTTTACAGTCGAACCTGTATAAGCGACAGTCCAAGGGACCGCGGTATTTGTCTCGCTTATCAAGGTTTGACTACTTTGTTTTGCTCTCTTTTAATATTAAGATACATATATTGAGCAATTTATTTTACCAAGGTTATGACTAGTCCAATCATTTAATTTATATATCTATTAAAAAATATATATGTGTAAAATATTGTAAATAATTAAATGCGCCTATTATAAAGGTATATATCACATATATAACTAAGTAAAATTAACATATCTTTCTTAATTATATACTATCATAGATTATGATAATGTTAGATGTTTGAAATTAATTACTAAAAATATTTCATACATCCCAACACTTTAAACCTATTTTAACAAATTAAAGTCTAATTATTTTCTTATATTTTAAGCTGAAACTTGTAAATTTCATAATATTCATGACACAACACTCATTAGCCATCTTTATATTCAATGTATTACAATTTTAATTTTATGATTATCTCAAAATAACATTACTAAAGTTCTTTGCTGAAGAAATGTGGTAAAACCGCTTCATTGGCCCAGGTTCGCGCAAAAAACGGATACTTTGCTTCAGCGTAAGACTGTTCTTTGCGTGACATCGGCCTCTAATGAAGCCTCGGAGCTACGATCCTTGAATTGGAATATAAATAATTTATTTATGTGAATGATTTACACATTTCTCGTATATTTTATAATAACATGTAGCTAGCTACATGGCACATAGCTACAAACTGTTGATGCCTTCATCAAAGTTTGAGCTTATTTCTGTAACACTTTTGTTCCCGTATGTACATCACATTTCAGTCTTCTCTGGCTTCTGGGATAACTGCACGTGTTGGGGCTGAAAAAAAAAGTGTACTTACTAGCTTTTTAGAAGATACTCTCCAGTATTTGTGGCTACGATTTTCCGTCTAGGATCTCGAAAGGATTAGTCTATCATGTATATGTTTGTCCTCAACACAAACTGGCCTAGATTCTAGACTAGATGTCAAAAAATATTCAAATTTAGTTCTAAGGGTGTCCGTTTTGTAGATTTTCAATACTAAATCTAGCCTAAGAAAGATTACCTGACGACTCGTGTATATGGCAGTAAGAAATAGAGTACAATGCTGGACATAAATGTATGAAAAAATAAAGATTTAGCAAAACAGTGACCAAAACTAACCGGTCGTTCCTGTTTAACGTTTTGCCGTGATCTGGTCAGTTCCCTGTGCAGTCTTTGTACCGGTATCTCCACCAGTAGCGCGAGAGGTAACGCCGCCGCGTAAGATATAGCCGCCACTCCGAAACATTCTAATATCTGGAAATAAACACTTACGTAGAATTGCTTATTTTTTACATACTATAAAAGTTCCCTACTTAGAGTACTAAAATACCTACCTTTTTTTTGCCTGATGGCACATATGATAAAAACAAAAGAAAGGTAGGTATTTTTAACTGATGTTAAAAGATAGAAAACTGGCCAAAATTACCTAAAATATACTTTTAACACCAGACCATACGCAAGCTCGTGCCCCACAAGATCGAAGAAAAATTGTTACTAGGAATGTACATACAGCAGTTTGTCTGTCGAGTTGTATGGGGTTTATTCTGGATGCGAGGAGAGCCTTGTTGAGCGGTATGTGCAGTAGCAGCGCGCCGAACGACAGCCGCGCGAACACCGCCCAGCCGGGACCAGACAGCCACGACCGCCACGGCGCTACAACACGGTTTTGTTACCCTGGTACTTTGGACTTCAATTATAACATAAGGAAGTTTATTCAAAAGAGAATGACAAAGATAAAAAAGCGATCCCAATAAATAAATGGAACCCATACGAAAATCCAGAGGAGATTTATGATAATATCAAATTTATATCTAGTGAACAGGGAAACTTATGATTGTTATTATATAAGCTTATGCTTCCCTAGTACTTGGTATTAAACTCTGGGCCAGTCCAATGGTACTAATAACGATGAAATTAAAATAGAATGTGAAATAACTAAGAGAAAAGTTTATAAAACAACCGTACATTTAACTCCGTTCATAGCACCGAGTATTGCGAGTACCACAAACAATGCGAACACAGGCCTCTCGAATGCCGCGAGTGCTGCAGCGGCTGCGCGCGCAGGCGGACCCACAGACAACATCAACGGAGAGAGCGCCGCCCACCACAACGCCAGTGGAGTCGCACATACTGACACCCAGCGAAATACCTGCAAATAAAACAAAGAAAGACAATATTCGAGAACATACACTTATTTGAGTTTCATATGAGATCCTCACCTGACAGTTCTGCGGCTGGAGTCCGGCGCGGCGCAGCGCGTGATGCGCGTGCGCAAGCAGCAGGCCGCACAGCGCGCCTGCCGCGTTACCCAACGGCGACTGATATAGTACGTTAAATGACGCGTCGCCGTAGTACATGGTCCGGACTGATCTGAATGACAAGGACTCAAACTGAGAGGATGACAGGATATTTATCGTTCTGGAACAATCTACTTATCAATAATGCAAATATTGACCTTGTAAAAGTTTAGTTATTAAGAGTGTACTAACAACATGTCTAAAATGATTCGTTTTGGAATAAGACAGTAGGTAAGAGATTGACACTCACTCGGGCCTGTGTACTATATACGTAGGTACTAGATGCCAGATGTAGGCGAGGGCGAAGATAACACCGGTGACTATGAGCAGTAGAGTGGTCAAGACCACTGTGGTGCCTCTGCGGTTGCGCAGCAATAGTGTTATTGCCAACGCTAACGCGTATAGCTGGGTGTCCGCTGCGAGATACCTATACACGGAAAGAAAATACTAAAGAAGGATCTGTGGTTCTTGAAAAAAAGACGTTTAAGGGATTTTAATTCTTAAACATGTTTAAATTCTTCACTATTGATGTTTAATGACTTTTATTCATTTGATATTAGACTAATTTATGTTGTTTCCCTAAACCGCCGGTAAAAAGTAAAACAATGGCTGCCTCGAAGTGTCAATGTCATGTCAGGTTTTCACTCACCAAGTCTGTATAAGACATTTATCGTCTCGATAGATGAGGTTGTTGAGGTAGAGGAGGTGGGTCCACCACTTGGTCCTGCAGACCTGCGCCTCCGACTCGATAAGGGGCTCCCACTGCGGCCCGCGCCCCAGCCGCGCCCACCAGCTCGCCGCGAACCACACCACCGCGTAGTAACTCGGACTTAGTCTGAGTATCAATATTATACAATAGCTAATTTACTAGAAGACTATCTCACACTGAGTCGTTTAACGCTTACTTAAACTTGGTTCTGGGCGGCCTTTAAATGGTCACCTAAGTCCTTAGTGAAGATTTCGAAAAATAAAGTACCGCGATAAGTTTTTATTTAACCACATTGATTTACTATCGGCACAAAAACTGAAAAAATAAGCACTTTAACTTAACTAAAAATACCTTATAATCCTATTAAACATGGTTTGGAAGAACGTCCGTATCGGTGGTAGATAGGACTGGTCCTGCAGCAGCTTGTGAGCGAGCAGGAAGCTGGACATTACGAAGAAGATCTGCACCACCAGCGTGCTGTTCGTCATCAGCATCACGTCGGTCGCACGACGAGTCTGTCAAGTAATCTTTAGGTATATTTATCACGTTTAGTGTTATTTGTTAGCCTTTTTTTAAATAAAATAACATATTTCAGCCAATTTTGGCTTGAATCTATTAAATTAAAATTTTGCTTCACCATTGCTAGACCTTTCTCATTGTCTTTCATAATATCGGCCCTTCGAGCATCCTTCCTAAGTAGTCCAATAAGCACTAGTTTCAAACACTGTTGCTATAGCGAACATTACCGTATACCTAAACTTTATTGACCACAACTATCGAGTACATACCGCAATAACTACCTCACCTGTTCTGAAAACCTGGTATCAGCGAGATATGACAGCGTAGCTAGCCAGCAGACGTGTTCTATGATGACGCAGAACATGCAGAAGACTCTGAGACCATCAAATACTCGAAGGTCACAGTCTGTTGGTGACTGCGGCGACGCCGTCAGTGTCCGCCAAGATTGACGTAAAGACCAGGAAAGGGCCCAGCCAGCGCCTAGAAGATAGCTTAATTGCTTTAGATTGCAGTGATGCTTGTACATATTAATATTGTTGTCCCCTACAGGCATACGCTAAACACGTTTTTATTGCCAACTTTCACTTTAATAGAGTTCCCTTCGATCCCGGAAGTGGTACGACTATACTTACTAAATATCACCTACGTTTACCCTAATTAGGAGTGGCATAGTGAAATCTACGGCAGTATTGGCGCGGATATGGGTTTCCCAATCTGGGCCGGCGACGGTTATCTAACGCTGAGAGTTGGACGGGCGGCCAGTCGTGCCAGTTATTGAAAAAAATCCTTCGATTTATCACTGGCCGTTATCGAACGTGATTTGAATTTGTTACTTTTTGGAAGTGATGTCGATTTTAAAACGTGCCAGATATTAAAAACAATATTAATTTATCTATGGTCATTATCGGTTACGAAATTTTACCAGGCCATAAAATCTCAAAAAAAAAAAAAGTTACGAAATTTTGAATTTGGAATTAAAATTTTCTTACACCTTCCAGCATTTAAAGTGCTTACCTTTTCTCGCATCATCGGACAGCGTAAAATCCAGAGTAGTACTGACTACAGCTAGCGCGAGTACCGCTGCCAGGGCCGTTGCAAAGCCCTTTTCGCTGACAGACAACGGACCTTCTGACCTTGAAGCACTCGTCTTGCAGTAATCCAGATTATACAAACGAGCTCGGAGATTATACCCGCGTTGCATAGTTGCGTTTACACATGATGAAAACCTATGAAAGGAAAGTTAGAATTAAGGACTATGTCTTGACTTTGTAGATATTATGATAACACAATAAAGTACCTATAAAGCATTCTGCTTTTTTAGTCAAGCAACAAAATAATAATTAGAAAAAGAAAGGGTGAAAGACTTTACCAAGCTTGCACTTCATGATGTGTTGGGGGACGTGACAGCGGCGGCGGCGCGTACGCCGCGCAGCTTCTCTTCAAGCAGAGGCCTCGGTGCAGTCGCGTGTGGTTGAAATGGTCCACCCAATTCGCTGAGTAGCGCTATCGAAAGACAAAGAAAGTCAAAGCCAAAACCTTGTATTTACACGTACATATGACAATTTTTTTATAAGATAATATAATTATAAGTATTGAAAGAAAAATAATACTTAACAATTTCGATTTGGAACACCTATTTTTTGAAGTGGAAAAGTTCTAATATTGAGTCCCTTTTGCCTCCTTAATTTTATAACCCAAGTCATCTTACGATTAATACCCTCAATTAGGTATATTAACATCAAATTAAAAATAACAAATAAACCATTTAACTACTAATTTCCCACGTATTACATAACTGGGCCTACTTTCGGCACGTTCCACAATTCGTCCATACATTGGTATATTTACGTAAATTATTGCACGATGTTATCTCACCGGTTGTCCGGACTGGGTCAACGATTTTGCAGCCTAGATAATTTTTGACCGGTTGATCTTGATTTGCTGTTTGTTTTATTAAGTAACGTTAACAGATGTTAACCACAATTTGTTTTGAACTTACAAAGTATCTACTGAAAGTCTATTTTACCCTATACCATTCCTAAAGTTCCTTGCACACTTTGGGACCCACGGAAGAGTCTGTGAGGTTGTAAATTAGTGGCAAGAAAAGCATTTATAGGTTAGGAAAAATCGACAACGGGCTTACCGAACTATTTATGAAAAATATTCAACAATTTCTGGCCTATAACCTTTAGTAACAATTGAACGATAAATATTATAATTTATGCAGAAACAGCAACGATATGTACCTAGTTTATAATTTAAAGAGCTAATGATTGATGCCTGTTTAAAACTGGCACATATAACATTAAATATAATTTTGTTGATTGAATATTATAATAACTATAAAAACAAAACTGTAATAATAATAAATACAAGAAAAACACGCAAAGCTTACGCATTATTGGGTTATATTCATTAGTTATACTAATTCGTGTCAAAGGATGCTATATATTATTTTAATTGACTAATTAATATTAATTATTTATTTATTATTAACCTCATTTCAAGTATTGTAAAGACATAAGATATTAAAAGCGCGCCAAACAAACAACTTATTACTGGCCGCATAGTTACATTTATATTTAAAAAAAAAACAAGATCGCCTCACGTTGCGACTTCTTACCACAACAGCAGGGTCATTGACCTCCCCCACTAAATGCCCTAACTCCTTTCACTCTCGACAGTCCCTACGAAATCTAGGTAATAGATATAGAATGACGCAACTAATTACAGTTGCCTAGTTTTTAATTTAATTAAAACTAACAGAGGAAAAATAAGGTGTGTTCAACGAACATTTTAAACGACTTTCAAAGGAGGTTATCTTTCAACAAATAAGAACAACACAATAAACAATATGCAATACAACAAAAAAATAAATGAATTTGTAGACAGACATGGATAATTCCTTTTACATACCTCATTAACGAAATACTGAGTAACTTTTGGAGGCCTAATTTTAATCCACTTCCCTTCCTATCCTTTTATTAATGCTGGGATTGGGAAGTGGAATGGCGAGGGAGGGGACGCATAGGAAGAGGCATAGTTATCCTCATGCTGTGTGTATCTTCCTCTGTAGATTAAGGGTAGGCAAAGCATCTGCAATTGCAGATGTTTATGGGCAGCGGTTGCTTCGCTTTTACAGCGAATCCATGTGACCGCTTACTCGTTTATTACTTTGTAATATAAAAAAAATTGTATTTTTTAATTCGATTTATTTTGAATTAAACTCTTGCACGTTCACATTGATGGTAAAATTTATTCCTAACAATCTGTCTCTGGGTCGTATTTAAATTTATAAAAAGCTGTTAAAAGACATAATTACTTTTACAATATGATATTGTGCCATGAGAACAGTTAAAGCTAAGCCGGCTACAGACGCTCAGCTGTAACTGTACAGTTCAACTGCGCAGTTAAAACTGAAATGCATAGGCAAAATTGAGAACTGTACAGTTCGAATGTGCAGTTCAATTTGACGTGTGTACGAACGTTAGTAGCCGGCTTTAGCTGTTTGTAATCGACTTCAAAAATGAGGAGTTTCTTAATTCGTTTGTTTTTTTTCGTTGCAACGCTGTAAGTTCATTGCAATTGTTATTGCGGGGTCAGTTACGTAATATTTATGCAACCAAGTTCGATGTTATGTTTATTTAATGGGCCTTGACTATGAAATGTCTACTTTTTAATTTGGTAACGCATTATAAAATACAAAGGTGATGGTGATTTTACATATCATGTAGACAGTAATTCTTTAATTTATTAGTTGCAAACTCCTTGGTTACGAAAACGTTATAAATCTGTGTTAAACACACTCTTGTGTAGTGCTTTGTATCTTAATATAATATAATTAAAGTTGTTATTCACCTGCATAGTTTGGAAGAGCTTATTATCTTTATCAGCGGCCAGCTCGAAGCTGCCGAGGCAATAGACATCTCCCGTTGCTAAGCAACCGTCGTACTCGTCCAAGTGGAAGAGTTGCGGCATCTCATAGTACTGCTCCTCTGTAAATTTAATTTTAGAATGAACGTTGTTCATTGCGGCCATTTTGTTATTTTGTTTTTGCAGGTTAGGGTTAAAATTTAAGCCGTGTGTTGCCCACTGCTAAGCGTAGGCCTTCCCCAAAGATCGATTGGTCTTTAACCACCCTAATCTAAGTGTCTAATCCAACAGCGTTAGGAATGAGAAAGATGGCGTCATAGTGTGTAGTGCGCATAAAAACAGTTAGTTACAATTATTTGGACTTACATAAAAAAGATTGCTAATATTATATTATCGTGTAAGAGAAAGTGTTTCACAGGTCATACATATTTTGAATTTAACGTATTTTGGCGCGAATTTTTCACTTTGTCTATGGACAAATAAAAAATAGCAATAGATTAATTATTATTCATAAATTCATAATATTATAAGGTCTAGTCTAGTTTTTAATTAACAATGGTAATTATGCAGATTATTAAACGAGAAAGCAGGGTCAACGTTCTTGTTTCCGATATAACAATGCTTCCGATCTTTACTGTGCGAGTATGAAGTTCAAACGGATATTGAATGATAATGAAATATATTTCACAATAAAAAAAATACTATTAACGCTCTGCATATTATTTTTCTACAGTTAAAGTTTTATACACCATTTATTAAGTCATTTATCTAATACTGGCTGGTGCGTGCGACTTGGACACCGTGAAAAAGAAAAAAAAAAATTATAGTCTATGTCACCCGGGATTAGTGTAGGAACCTTAGACAAAGAAGACTATATATTAATAGTCTAAGGTAGGAACCCAATAGTGATTTTTTCAAATCGGTTCAGTAGTTTCTGGTCGGTTCAGAATCGGTTCAGAAGCTATTCAATGCTAACAAAATATAAAAAAAAATCCTTTTTAAAATATTAGTTGTGTACCTACTATTTCGTAGATGAATTTGGTTAGGTCTCTAGGAATAATTAATTATCTAGATTTTTTGTTACTTTTAAATTTGCGTGTTGACCTAGATCTTTAATATATCAAAATATTTGGACGAACAGATGGTAGAAAGTGTATTGCGTAACACGTGATGTGCCCTGGATATGCCTGCTGCGAACTGACTGATTAAAAACTTTGACCAAGTTTATGCAATGTGATTCATTAACATATTTAGACCTACTTTAAAAAAAAGTGCATTGCGATATAATTTTGGGTTTTAAACAATACATTACACAACGTCTGTAACACAGGCTGTTAAGCCTTGAACGCATCAGGATAGTATTTTAGTCGAGTAGCAAGTAGCAAGTATCCGAACAAAGAATTTACTAATCTACTCAAGTAAAATGTTGCTGTTCGGACACATTTTGTTACTGAATTACTATCCAAGTGCGTAGGTTTAGGCTTAAACGAGTCCGAACAGTAGCAAATCTTTTGTCCGGATAAATGCTACTTGCTACTCGACTAAAATACTATCCTGGTGCAAACAAGGCTTTAGAGATTAGGGGTTTTCAAGTATTCCTGTTACCAGTATTTCAAACGTAATTTAAAATTTTAAAGTGTAACAAACAAACTTATTTGCATTTAAAATATTGATTGGAACATTATAGTTATTGATTGCAGATCTTCTTTTTTTAATGTAATGGCTCTGCAGTCAGTTTGACCGGTAACTTTTTGTCACCATCGTAACCATACGGCTATATTAGAACGATGTCACGCAAAAAAGGTCTCTGTTTTTTCCGCGAACTCGGTCTAATGAACCCATAGGGTAAGTGACAGCTATAGTGCTAGCTTAGGCCCTGCCATATCAAACTTATAGGCCCTTTGTTACTAGCTGTTTCGGTTTGTATATGTATAAAGACAATGGAAACACTGCCATAAACAAATAACAATACTATATTTACATGAAAAACCACTTAAATGGGAAAGAATGCATTCTCTTAACATCGCTTTGTTATTGGTATGTTTGTTTTATAATATTGATGTAATTAGGAACTAACCGATTTAATTATTTATTTAAATAAAAAGCTTAGTTGGCAAATTGCCAGCAAAATCTAAAAGTTTGGCCAAATTATTAAGGTAAAATTAAATTAAAAAACTGAAGATAAAAACATTAACATAATCTATTGCGTTAAAAAATTTAAAAATATTTATTAGTATAAGATTTATTTAACTACTGGTATTTAGTTAATAGAAAAATTCTGTATTCTACAAAACTTGAATATGAATTTCGTAGGGCCATGTGTGTGTTTATTAAAATTCAAATGTGTACAAAAACACTTCGAAATTATTTTAGAAATTACGTAGAACATTTTTACCTTACCAAAACAATAACAATTAACAAATTGAATTAAAGCAATTAAAAAAAATAAACCATTAAAAACCGCGCCAAAATCACTGTTACCACAGATCAAACACCAATTTTATAAAACTTTTTTTTATTACACTGCAACACTATTCAGCCAGGTTAGATTTTTTAATAATACTATCACTTCGTACCAGAGAGTTGATAGATGATATCATTTTGACCATCATCCGCAAATGCAACGGCGAGAACCGCCAAGACGGTGACCACTCGCAGCGACATGGCGCTCACTGGCCGTTTGCATTAGTTGCCTTTGCCTTTCACAATATGGTGGATATTGTCAAATTACTAAATATTAATCAAGAAAGGTTTTAGTTAAATTGTTTAATATTTTAAAGGTTAGTATTACTTTTTATCTTCTGAAAAATAATAAGAAATGTTCAATCATTGCATTATGGTTTGACAGTATTATAAATTAACCAGGAGGTTAAGTAAGCTCAGAATTTAATTGAAATTAAAAAGTTATGATTGTAAAAATCGAAGTAATTCTGTCGGCTTCCTGGCTATGTTTAATAATAAAATAATGTATCTTGCTGCTTATTACAGTATTTGTCACAAAATATTATAAACAATATTTTTAAGAAAAAAAAGGAAACAAAAAGTTATTAATAATATACTTCCTAATATTATTAATAATTTAAGGAGATAGGTATAACAGCAGACTTAAATCTATATTAATATTATAGAGAAACATTGTATTTTTGTATATATTGAAATAACTCGAGAACTACTGGACCGATTTCAAAAAATCTTTTACCGTTAGAAAGCTACATTATCCCCGAGTAACATAGACTATATAATTTAATCCCACGCGGACGAAATCGCACACAAAAGCTTAGTATGTAGATATAATGTAAAAGAGTTACAAATCACAATAATATTTATGTATGAACGTAAGAGGGAATCGAAAATAGAGAAAAGTTTGTCAATACCAAGCAAATTGCTTTATGATTAATAACCAAACAGTCTTGGTACTTTTATCTTTTACCTAAAACGTCTCTTTATTTTGACATTTGTCTTATATGAACTTTAACATCATTTGTAAGCAGTAAAATAATTGATATTGCGTAAAATGATGAAATTAACTGCGAGAATCTTATGTAAGAGTTTTAGATTAGTAATATTTCTTAGAGTTTACTTAACTCTATGTACAAATATTTATACTAAGCTACTGGGATTTATATTTAGTATCATAATATTTACTGATAGCAATTTCTAAACTTTGTAGACCCTTTTTGAAATACTTCCTAGTTTTTTTATATTATAAAGTGGCAAACGAGCAAACGGTCACCTGGACTCGCTGATATAGCGAAGCGACCGCTGCTCATAGACATCTGCAATTGTAGATGCGTCGCCTACCCTTAATCTTCGGAGGAGACACACAGCAAGAGAATAATTCCTCTCCCTATGCGTCCCCTCCCCCAGAATATCCACTTCACATTCCTTATAGGAAAAGGATAGGAAGGGAAAGTGGATTAAAATTAGGCCTCCGGCACCACACTTGTCAGAGGAGACACGGAATTGCTTCCATTTGACGCCTGTCTTCTGTGTGGTGGTAGTTTCCGTAAACCTCTTGGTACTAATTTTTAACCGACATAAATAAGAAGCAGCTTTTGAACTCTTCAATTTTTTCCCGCTATCGTATACTCCAGCCTGATCTGCCTCCAGGATAATTACCTGATCGGAATCATTCCTCTACACTGTATCTATCTACTCGTATATTAATTTTGTATCTGTTACATAAGCCACCATAAAATTATTAAAGCAGAATATGCAATAATAATAATCAGCACCGCATAACTAGCGGTTTGCGCGCATTTCCCTTTCTCTGTTGGGCCATTAAATGAGCTTTAAACAGCAAAGATAAATTTAAAAGAACTATTTTTGTATCTCCTTCAATTTGTTTAAAAATAGAATCATTTTATTCGATGTTTTCAGGTCAGGAGAATGTTAAATATTAACTGAACAGAGTTGTGAATTTTTTGGTAATTATTTTGTAATTAAAATTATATGCATTCAGTTTCAAATTGTTCAATTTTATCAAACGCTATTAAACTGGTTTTCATAGCTCTACACGTTTTGTTGTGCCAATGCAAATGCTAACATCGATACTGATACGTGCGAAAACCGTTTTTGTTATTGCTCTTTTTTATTCTTAAACAAAACTAGCTGTTGTGCGCGACTTTGTCCGCGTGGTATTAAATAATATAGCCTATGTTACTCGGGAATAATGTAGCTTTCTAATGGTGAAAGAATTTTTGAAATCGGCCCAGTAGTTCTTGAGTTATTTCAATACAAACAAAAAATACAAAGTTTCTCTCTTTATAATATTAGTATAGATATATTAGTTTTACTATCTACTGTCAAAATAGTAATACAACAACATATCTACCATACTCCTTGCAACGTAAATATTAACATACACAACTTTATAGATTTAAAAAAAAAACCCTCGGACTGAAAGACACGAAAAGTTTGAAACAAATCAATCTAAGACAAATGACGAATGAATTGAAATGAAAGCCGGCAACACATCTACTGTTCCTCAGGCGTTGCAGATGTCTATGGGCATCAGATCTAATTTAGAGACGCTCGTTTGCCCCCATCTCTTACCCTCCAGCATTATTAGACCGATGTCGCCCAAAAAACAGTCTTACGCCGAAGCAAAATGTCCCGTCTTAACTTGAACTCGGTCTAATGAAGCCATCTATACTAATATTATAAAGAGAGAAACTTTGTATTTTTGTATGTATAGAAATAACTCAAGAACTACTGAGTCGATTTCAAAAATTCTTTCACCGTTAGAAAGCTACACTATCCCCGAGTAACATAGGCTATATTTTTTAATTCCGCGGGGACGAAGTCGCGAACAACAGCTAGTGGGGTTATAAAATTAAAGACTGATGAATCTCAAACATCGATTTCCAATAACATCGATTCAATCACAACACTAGTCTCTAATTCTGTCGCAAGCTAAACATCACTTACGTCACAGTCGGACCGGTTCTATGTCCGAGGTTCACGCTCTGCTTACAATTGTAGTAATCTGTGCACAAGGAAAATACTATTAACTTATACAGATATGTCGCATTCGCACATAGTAATAGAATATAGTATAGTAACAGAAAGTGTCATAACTTTCTAACTAGAATGAGGGACCGAACCGATTTGGGCCATAAATCTAAATATAGCGGAATGCCTTGTACGCACTAGGACAGTATTTTAGTGAAGTAGCAAGTAATTTAGTAATAAACGTGTCCACAGCAACTTTTTAGTAGAGTAGTTTAGTAATTTTTTCGCGACAGATTGTATTGAATTTGCTTTTGCTCGTTTATAAATACGACGGTAAAACAATGCGAAGTGGGCATAAGAGATAATTCATCACAGAGGCCTTTAGTGTAAAAAAACTAGCTGTAGCTCAAGACTTTGTCTGCGTGAAATTAAATTAAATAGCCTATGTTACTCGGGGATAATGTAGCTTTCTAACGGTGAAAGAATTTTTGAAATCGGCTCAGTAGTTTTTGAGTTTTTTCAATACATACAAAAATAGATAAATGGGTTAGATAACTAGATTAAGGAACTTATGTAGTGCTAAGCTATATTTAAAACAATTAAAATAAAAAAGAATTTTCTTTGAAATAAATCAGTCTATGAAGTCGGTTAAAAAAAGAAAGTACTCGGTTAGAAATGAAAAGATTGAGGGTAAGGATAAGAGTGAGGAAAAAAAACTATAAATGCATTATTTTGAAAATGTTTTATAAAAAATATTTATTAGAATAAAATAAGTAATTAAATTGGAAATTAGACTTTGTAGTATCTGGTCGCTGTACCGTCCCAGCCAGTCCTGTTAATTGTCTGGAATAGAAATAATTATTTAAAAAAAAAAACAAATGTTTATTTACTTTAGGAAGAAGTATACTATGTTTTTTCTATAACTATAAAATAAAGTGCATTTCGCCTGCCACTTTTGTTAAAATGTTTAAATATGATTTTTGCTCTTTTTTTCAGTCAGGCGTTCAGAATATAAAATATAGGATTAAAAAAAATAGCTTACCACGATCAGTTTGTCATCGAAGTACTCCCTCTTTGTAGTGATAGTGCCCTCATCGAACTTCTGGACTTGCGTGAAGGTGTTACCATCTTGGCTGAAAGTTGTCTTCGCCTGGAAAAGTAAAAAACGCGTAGCGTTACATAATTACACGGAAAATAATATTATAGCACAAATATTTTGAAATTTACGGGATGTAACAAAAAACATTTTGTCTATCGTTAAAATAGACAGGATTTGTATTATTTGGTTTCCTAGCAATTTTATTAGTAAGTGGATATTAAGTTGGTAAGCTAGTTAGTTGATTAGCGAGTTAGTTAAATACTTACAACGCGTCCTACAATAACAGTCTCATCGAACTCCTCTCCGACCTTGAAAGTTACAACATTGTTGCGGCTCTCAGAGAGTGTCGACATTGAGTAAGTGTCACCATTCTTCTCCAACTTGTGATTGGGCGTAAAGTACTTTAGTTTCTCCGCCTTATCCTCAGGTAAGCCTGCAAATATTGAATTCAAATTAATGCCTAGTTTGTTCCTAAGCTTGTATAGCAGTGATTTCTATTTTTTTTCTTTCATAGACCCCTTTTAAAAGTGTGAACTCAAACACTAGTTTTTAATGGTGTTAGTCTGCACAATGCTACATTTCTCTTTCAACTAGTCGGGTTTTCCTTTTACAATGAGGGTGCACATGGACTCGGTATTCGCGCTTCATTTGTTTTTGATACCTAGACTTAAATAATTTTTATTGATTAATTAGCGACCCACCCCAGCTTCGCACGGGTGAAAATCGGTATAATGCTGATACTAAATACTGCAGCGTCATATTAAAAACCTCTAAATGATCAGTGTTACTCTACTATATTGTGAATGTATTGTACATGAAAACCTTCCTTATGAATCACTCTATCTATTAAAATAACAGCATTAAAATCATATATAGGGATTTAAGCATATATAGGGACAAACATAAAAAAGCGTTATCGTTTTATACCATGTAAGGATAAGGATAACCGTGCATTGCTATTGCTACTATAGCATTTAAATAATAATTTATAATTAACCGGTGAAATTATTCTAGAATATTAATCTTTCCAATGATAACTTCTAATCTAAATGATTCAAATATATGATAACACTAGACAGATATAATCTACACCAGTGTTTTTCAACCTGTGGTTTGCGACCCCCTGGGGGGTCACGAAGCTTCTGGAGGGGGGTCGCCAGAGCTCCAAAAACTATCCGAATCCTAATCATGGAGACCATAAATACGTCGTATGGAATGAATATTGCCAATAATGCAACATACTCGTACATATACAATACATACATGCATGAAAAAAATGAAGGGTCAAGGGGGTCGCAAACTGTTTTTTTATACCAGGGGGGTCGCATCATGAAAAAGGTTGAAAAACACTGATCTACACTAAATACTAATATTATAAAGTGGAAAAATATGTATTTTTTTAAACTAATGAGCCGAGTTCAAATATTCTTTCACCATTACAAATTTTTATTTTCACTGAGTAATATAGGTTTAATTTTTTCAGTTCTGCGAACGAATCCCAAGAAAAAGCTTATCTTATATCGACCTAGCGACCCGCCCTGGCTTTGTACGGGTGCAATTACTATTATTTTAGTCATTTTTTCAGTGAGTTACATAGGCTATATATTTTATATCGAAGCCGCTATGGTTTTAATATACAACGTTTACGGTTTTTCTGTAGTGTATTTAGTATCAGCATTGAACCCGTTCGAAGCCGGGGCGAGTCGCTTACACATATAAACCTTTCTCTTCAATCAATCTATCTATTAAAAAAACGTATCAAAATCCGTTGTGTAGTTTTAAAGATTTAGTTTTAAGGATAGAGAAAACGACTTTGTTTCATGTGTGGCTTAATATCAGAATTATAGATAAAAATTATCGATCCTATATCCCTTATCTGGGTACAGAAATTAATTCCTAGTAACCTTCGCCTTAACATTCATTTAACCTTCAAAAATACAACAGCCATTAAACATATTTATAAATATTAATTTAAAAATCGAGTTCGATTTTTTAAAAAATCTCCCTGGCAGCTTAAAAAATAAAACAATAAATTAATCAATTCTTTCCTTCGTCCTTTTAATTACTAGTTATTAATTTGTTACTTTTTAGTGGTTATTTTTTTAATAACTTTTTAAATGATCAGGCTGTATCAAAACAACCTAGACTGTTTTTAGGTATTATATTTTTAACACAAACTCTATAACCAAAAAATTAAAAATAAAAAAAAAAATAACTTACCTAAAGTAGCAATAAAGCCGTCGAAATTCTCGTCCCTGTCGTGCACGTAGAGTTTTCCTTCGAAAGCCATTTTGTATTTTTTGCGATTGCAAACTCCGAACCGAATTTGAACAACGATTAAATGAATTTATCAATAAACTGCTCTTTATAAACTCTTTGATATAGATAAATATGGTAGCGCGAATTATAAATCCAAGCGAATAATCTTTAGGTAGGTACGTAATAGGTGTGTCAACGGTGTACTAGTTTAATTATACAGGGTGTCCCGCAGCGAATGGATAATTTTAAAATCTCCGATAGGACACCTTCCAAGGACTCAGAAAAAATAAAATAAAAAAATAACTAAAGGGGGTTCGCAAAATATGAAACTTTAAAAAAAAACTTTATTGTCACCTTGCCGTACATTTATGTACTACGGTGTACTACGGTGTACATAAATGTACGGTATATGTTAAATAATAAAAAAAAAATCATACAATAAAGGCCTAATTACATGGTACCAGGGGGCTAACTAAAGTATCTTTCGATTGTCTATCGCTGACAGATTCGACATAAATGTATGAAATTCGACTTATCGAATCTCAATGTCAGTTTCATACATTTTTGTCGATTCCATCAGCGATATCGCCAAACGAAAAGTAATTTGGGTAGCCCCTTGTTTACTCCGCTGCTTTACTGCAGTGAGTTGTGTAGTTACTAAACCAAGTCTTTACACTTTCGTACTTAATTCATTTAAAAAAAAATCTCTCATTTTAGAAAGATTTTTTTTAGGTTTAAACCAAAGAGATATTATACATAGAGGGATCACTCCATACTAATTTGACGTTAAAAAGCGTGCCAAAAAAGAA
>QDHC01000409.1:165951-189369 GCA_013186455.1 Papilio dardanus tibullus | reverse complement strand
AACAGCCATACTAACAATAATTGAACCCGTGCGAAGCTGGGGCGGATCGCTAGTTATATATATAAACTTTTCTTGTGAATCACTCTATCTTTTAAAAAAAACCGCATGAGAATCCGTTGCGTTGTTTTAAAGATTCAAGCATATATAGGGACGACCATAAAAAAGCGTTATTGTTTTATACTATGTAAAGATAATACGAGTATGTATACATATTTAGCCGACTCTCTTACGGTGAAGGAAAACATCGTGATGCAACCTGCACATATCGGCGAAGACATTCAAAGATATGTGTATTCACGCAAAATACTAGTCGTGGTGTTGCGGAAAATGGAGCCCATCATGGGCGAACTAGGAGTACAATATGTTTTGTAATAACATATTATTTTTGTAATAAAATACCTTTACTACTATCACGAGTAGAGACAAACTTTGTATTTTTGTATGTATAAAATATAACAAAAACTACGAGACCGATTTAAAAAATTCTTCCACAGTTAGAAAGCTACATTATCCCCGAGTAACGTAGGCTATATTTTTATTGATCTAATTCCGTGCGGATGAAATCTGGTATAGTTTTAGATTAATAAATAATTAAATTGATTTGGTACAAAAAAATATTGTTCGACCCATGATGGGCTCCATTATCCGTAACTCCAAGACTAGCGCGTATTTTGCGTGACGTCACACATATCTTTGAAAAAATATTTTCAATATACATTGTTACATATTATTAAGTGAAAACGGTGAAAACTAATATTTTATATTCTGTAAAACTAACTTTTCATTCGATCATTCAAATCATTCGCATATTATATTCATTCCTTCCTTCCGCTCATTGTCGCTCTTCCATTTTGTACTAACGTTGAATAAACATATAAAACTTTGCAGAATTCATTATATTTCACAAAAACCCATAAAATCACATCATCATCACCAGCTCACTATATGTCCCCACTGGGGGGCTCGGAGTCAAAAAATCACATACACTTATTATATTTTTATAAATCCTTTTTTTTTTAATATATTTAATACTTTTTGTAATTTATTATGTTATGATTTTTTAAATCAGTCAACGAAAATATATATTTTCTACATACCCATAGATTTTACGAATTCTTCGTAATTTTCTTGGCTCTCGACAACAAAAACTTTACCGTAGAAAGACATTGTTAGGTTTATTTATTTTTTTTTTGTTTTAAAAGCACCTTGTCTACTTACACTCCAAAAACTAATTAAGGAACGCGCTGAAGATCGGTTTATATATTAAAATCTTACAAATGATTATCAGGAATTAATTTGATCTATTGATTTTTATATTAATCATTGTATACCTTATGGCTTAAGTAATACTGGTCATATCTATATGTATTTTCTTATGAAACAATCTAATCGCATATCTTCTTCACTGAGGATCGTAGCACAGCAAATTGTCACCTGAAAATATATATTCAAACGAGGATTTCTGGCCCGGTGTCAGAAAATATCTAACACTTCATGGAGCTTTATTTTTTCGTAGGGAGGGTAGATAGATAGGTAGGGCCTACGCATATCCTACTCTGTTGGGGTCTAGAGTCGGATACGTTGCAATTGTACCGACTGAAACCCCACGTGGTTGGCGTCCACTTGGGGCTTTTAGTCGTAGATTTAGACTTCATGGACCTACGATAAGGACATGGAAACTAGTGAGGCAATATAGGGATACAATAGTAGAGATTCAATAGTTATTAAATCTATTCTAATATTATAAATAGAAAAGATTTCTATTTTTGTAGTTATGAAATAACTCAAGAACTTGTGTACCAGATATAAAAAAAAATAATTTCACGCGGAAGATGTCGCGAACTACAGCTAGTATGTTATAAATGCAAAAGTTTAGATGGGATGAAAGATTGTTTAAAGATGCATATTTCAAGAACGACACAACGGATTTTGGTAGCATTTTTCACAGATGTAGAACATCTCGAAAAACACATAAGCTAGTCGCTAAGTTTTTAATTCCGGGCGAACGGGGTCGCGGGCGACGTGTAGTTAGTAAAATTTTTAATCGGATTTTACTTGCATGACGAAACTGTTGTCAGTGTTGCATCATTTTTCATGAGGTTTCCTTAGCTTTATCTTTCTTACTCGTGTGATGACTTTCGTTTCCAATTGTGAGTCATTAATGTTATTATTACGAATAAGTTTAATCTATTAGATGCTTCATGCCATGAAGAGATAAACAATACAGACTGTCATTTGATTAGCATTAAGGGCCGACATACACGGATAGCACACACTACATTACAACAGTGTGAGAGTAGATAACGTCACCATTTTTTGGACTCAAAACGGGAAATTAAAATTGAAAAGGGTTTGAAAAAATTTGGGAGGGTGCAAGTCGTGATCAGAATATTAATTGTAACGAATCATGTCGTGAATATGGCGAAAGAAAAAACTAGTCAACAAAGCACTCTCGTGCTTCCGGCTATTTTCGTGTCGTATCTCGCTCTCGCACGCCGCACGCCAAGCCCGGCCGGCTCGACTATCCAAATTTACCCGCGGTTTCCGAAAAGGGGACAATTTCGCGTCGAGATTGTACCGGGGACATCGGGACACATGACTGGGAAACTGGACATGTCCCGTTCAAAACGGGACGTCTGGTCACGTTTAAGACTGATTCAAGCTACGCCGTACCGTGTTCGATCGGTGTCTGGGCCGTCATTGTGTCCATACAAAATATACGCACGTGCCCAAGCCGCGTGACAAACGTAGCAGGTTCAAAAACAGCGCCTAGCACGAGTATATACGTCAAGCGTCTCCGTATCGTCATCGACAAAATAATGAGATTTGTACAGCGTACCTAACGGACGTAATGTACATCAACAAACATCATAGACGCGGACAGACTTTCGTGCTAGACCCAGTGTTTTTTGTTAATTTCCAGACTGGTTATTGAATTTGTTAACAATAAAATAAAGACTCAATTAAACTCCTGAAAGGCATTTACTTTATTTATTAATTAAACTTGGCAAGGATATAATCCTTATCCTCATCCTTATCCTTACATAGTATAAAACAATAACGCTTTTTATGTTTGTCCCTATTATATGCTTGAATCTTTAAAACTATGCAACGGATTTTGACGCGGTTTTGTTAAATAGATAGAGTGATTCATAAGAAAGGTTTTCATGTATAATACATTCACAATATTGTAGAGTAACACTGATAATTTAGAGGTTTTTAATATGATGTCGTAAATAAACACATTTTTATCGCTTACATTGCAAACGCTGCATAGTATCAGCATTATACCGATTTGCACCCGTGCGAAGCCGGGGCGGGTCGCTAGTTATTAAATAAAAATTGATTTGTTAGATTGGAACAGATAAGACACGAGCCGTCTTATCAAAATGTAATTAACAAATAAGATAAATATCGTGTGTCATAAAAGAATGATCGATTCAATGTAAGTCATAACTTTAATATAACATTAATTAATTAATACGATCGTGGAAGGAATTAGGGGAGGCCTATATCGCTTGACAGCCTGACCAACTTTATGCTGGACAGTAACAAACACAAACATTAAAAAAAAGACAAAAAAAACCTTCACGTTTAAATGGACCTTTGAAGTATTTTTCACTAGTTTTGCACTTTTCACGTCTTGATAGTAAGGAAGGAGGAAATAGAAGAAGGAAGGGGATACGCGGCCGCGTTTCAGAGAGAAAGAAAAAGATGGCGGATTAGTGAGGGGCACTATCACGCCGAAATGTCACTAGTCGCAACTAGTGATGCGCCGCAACACT
Source organism: Papilio dardanus tibullus (assembly GCA_013186455.1). Lineage (NCBI taxonomy): Eukaryota > Metazoa > Arthropoda > Insecta > Lepidoptera > Papilionidae > Papilio > Papilio dardanus. The sequence goes on along the minus strand of QDHC01000409.1, from coordinate 185,584 downwards.
GTTTATATTATTATTTTTTATTTTGTTTAAAATTTGATTACATTTTAAAAATTACGTTTAATTGTAAAAAAAAAACAATTTGTTAAATTTCACTGTTTCAATTGTTTATTTTGTCTTTTTTATATTGTTTTAAATATAAAAACATTTTAGAAATTAAGTTTAAATATTGTAAAAAAAATGGTCAGTTGAATAAAGGCTTTATCTATCTTATTTATCTATCTAATACAACAGGTAACAGGTAAGTTAGGAAACGAGCAATCGTTCCCTGAAATTATCCAAAATAGCGAAGAGACCGTTGGCCATAGACATCCGCATGCTAATGTGTTGCCTAGCTTTGAACGACAGAGGCGGGAATGTGTCACTTTTTTTTTATAATAAAAGGGGGCAAACGAGCAGCGGGAACACCGAGGTGATCATCGACGCCCATGGACATCTGCAATACCAGAGGAACCACAGATGCTTTGCCGGCGTTTGAGGAGGTGATAAGCTCGCTTCTTGAAGGACCCTAAGTCGTAGCGGTTTGGAAATACCGCCGAGGATAGAGCATTCCACAGTGCGGCTGTGCGAGGCAGAAAGTTGCGCGAAAAATATATCGAACGTCATTGTCAATTCCATACATTTTTGATGTTCGCTATCGAATCGCTTTGTAACGCATACACTTTGGGTAACCTCCCTGTTGTGTACAAGGCTTTAGATTTCTTCTATTAGACCTGCCAAATCTTGCGTCGTTTACTCGAATGTCCGGTCAATGTCCGACATTGAATTACCTTCCTTTCTTCGCATCGATTTCCTTAAAATCGAACGTATATTGTAACTTACACGTGAAACCTGTATTTAAATAAATTTTAATATAAGCAGTTTAATTTTATTATCTATACTTTTAATTATAATAAAGAGGAAAGATTTGTATATTTGTACTTCTACACTATTATATAAAACAATAACGCTTTTTATGTTCGTCCCTGTATATGCTTGAATCTTTAAAACTACGCAACGAATACTGATGCGTCCTTTTAATAGATAGAGTGATTTATAAGGAAGGTTTATAGAGTGTGCAAAGTAGAAAAGGCAAGTATATAATATAGTAGAGTAACACTAATAATTTAGAGGTTTTTAATATGATGTCGTAAAATAACAGATTTTTAGCAGTTACATTGCAAACGCTGCAGTATTTAATATCAGCATTATACCGATTTGCATCCGTGCGAAGCCGGGGCGGGTCACTAGTTTAAGTATAAATGCCACGATCCTGAATAAAAGAAAAAGAAAAAACAAAACGTGATAGATTTGGTAACACGTGTGCGATACGTTGAACGAGAGGAAGCAGCGGTACAATATTAATTTAAATGGAATAAACCTCTTTCATAAATTTGAATAAATTACGATTTAAACAAAGGATCAAATTAGTTATAATTATTCCCTACAGAACGTAGAAAAAGAAAGACATAGAAATGGCAATAGCGTATACGGTTAAGGGACAAAACATGCCTTAGACTACGTCATAGGTATGTTGTTTGTGCATCACTTTACGGTTTTAAACCAATAACATCATGTCTCAAGCCTTTGCCTGAGACGTATGAAAAATTAGTTCACTGAAAATACGCTTGGAGCGCCACAATACTATATAATATGTCACATTTATTTGGGTCTTATTTCAAGACCCAAACAAACAAAATCGCACACGGAGAAAGGGACCAAAGATCTATGTGACTGTCTTTGTCACGTTTGTATATTTTGTAAAATGTGTCTCAGTCGCTGTCAGTATGACATATGAATGTCTCATCTGGTTCTTTTAATCTATGTTACAGAATTATGTATACAAAATATATCTGTCTCATTTATTTCAGACATAAACAACAGAGACTGCTTAATATGATTATACTTCACACATGTTTACCAGTCGAAACCCGTAGTATCATATTACATGTGAAACAAAAAAAAATGATAATTATAAACCAAGGAGGTTTTAATATTTTTGTTAATATCAAATGTAAATTTGAAGTAAGGAAAAAAAAGTGATTTTGTATTTCAACCGTTGGTCATGTGCGGATCGAGTTTATATAAAGGCGCGGAAGCGTGAGATATAATTGCTTTTTTATTATCTGTGCTTTTAGTGCAGTGTCGTGAAAACATCGGTGAGGAAATGTCACTCCTAACTATTACATTTTGGTGCGTGTTAATTGTGACAGTTGCTGATACAAAAACCGGTATTTATTATATTTATTTCATTAATTTTAAATAGACATTTTATTTAAGGTAAAAATTAAGGTAAGGTTCGACCCATGATGGGCTCCATTTTCCGCAAGTCCATGAGTAGCGTGTATTTTGCGTGAATACACATCAAGATGTTTCCGTCACCAAAAAGCGTCGGGTAATGTATGTACATAAAGATGTATTATACTATAGATGCAACATTCGTAGCCTAAAAGTGAGGCATTTTCTTTGACCTCCGGAGGTTTTCCGTAGGGAAATTTCCCTAGTATTGACCTCTAAATTACATTTGCCGACATAAAAAGTTGACCGAACGTAACCTCTTTTCTCATCCCAGTTTAATTTTTATTTCATAGTATTTACTGAAATTTAATATTATAATTAATCGAGACATTTTTAAAACGCTATTATTAGTATGGCTATAGTTAAATACTACATTCACAGTTAATCTGTAGTGTATTTAGTACCAGCATTGCACTATTGCATTTAGTACGAAGCCGGGCGGGTGGCTAGTTTTATTATAATTACAGATTATTATACAATTAATAAACAGCGTATTTGTTAACCTTTAAAATGAACTCGGCGGCCCAGCGCACCGGTGTACATTAAGTTAGGGTTTTATAGATGGAATGTCGAAGGAAATTGTTATATGGTTATAACATATTAGAGATCAGAGTATACTTTGCCACCGGCAGAGCCGGGGCGGATCGCTTGTTTTTAGACACAGAGTTAGACATTCTAGTAGGTACTAAGTTAGAGTTAAATTTAAATACTAATGTTAGAGGTTCGTAGATAAATTACAAACTTTACAGTGTACTTTGAGACATATAAAAAGAAAGCTGAAGGTGTTTGCGCATCGGGACACTTGCGCACAATTGCACATCGCTTGTCTCTCGCGGTTTCGTATATTGCTTATAGCACAGATAATATAATACTATATATTATAGTAAAATTAGTACATAATTAAAAAGTAATAACATTTTACAGATTCTGAGTGTTACGTTTTATTTTGGTTGTCAAGTTGATAAATTGCCGCGTTTCGTTTCCTTATTTTAATACTCTTCTCGTAACGCCATCTAGTGAAAAATAAAATAAATTAAAAAACTTTACTATAGAATGGAACCCCGTGCTTGTAGTAAGTATGTTGGTTGACATTTTGGAAAACATAGGCAGACATAGACGTGTAAACTTATTTTATTGTAACTACAACTGCACAACTAAATAAAAGGAAATTTAATTTTATTTATATAAAATGTCATTAAATACAAATAAAAACATAAATTAACAACTTAATTGCTATCAGCCTCTCTATATATATCTATAAAACACGTCGTAAACCATTTTTCTGGCACTCCTATGTAAAACCATTTCCTAAACAATTTAGTGCGCGATGGTATCTACTACGTAATAATGACAGCGCGGGAAACAAAATTGAACTGACGAACCAATAGCGCACCCGAAAGAGACCTAAAATCATCCATTGCGCAGCTTTTCGACCGGCGTTTTTTTATGTGAGATTTTATTATTTATTTATTTTAAGGAACGTCAACATAATTACAAACTGTTTATAACATATAAACAATGTACATGGCAAAATGTAATTACACTTAAAGACGAACACATCATGCACTAAGTATATGTGCACAAACAACTACTACTAAAGAATACTACAGCGGTAAAATTAAATGACAACAACAAAGATATATTATACATAGAGGGAGCGCTCCATAGTAATTTGACGTTAAAATGCGTGCCGGGAAAGAAATTATTAAAAAAGAAAAATCCTGCCAGTATTTATTTTAAAAAAATATTTATTTTATTGGGAAAATGTGTGTTTTTTTAATTTTTAAAATAAACAATTGAATATACTAAAACATTCATTAAAATCTTAATTATCGTTTTTCTTTATTATTGTTTTATTTAAACAATTTAAAACCAAACAATTTTTAACAAAGACTACTTTTGTTTTATGGTTGTTATAATTTTTTAAATAGCGTTTTAAAAATGTCTCTATTAATTACAATATTAAACTTTAGTTAATACTATGTCATAAGATTTAAACCTGAGAAAAGAGGTTACATTCGGTCGACTTTTTATGTCGGCAAATGTAATTTAGAGGTCAACACTAGGGGAAATCTCCCAACTTGAGACCTCCGGAGGTCAAAGAAAATGCCTCACTTTTAGGCTTCGAGTGTTCCATCTATAGTATAATATATCTTTGGATAACAAGCTATAGAACAATGTAAAAAGTGACTACAATGACAATATAACTAAATAGGCAAAGTAAGCTAACTTCTAGAAAAACAAAAAAAAACATAAAATTAGAAAAATAAATAAAATAGAATTCTAGATGTCTGCGACTATATTAGGATTGAGTACCTCTATGATTTTAGCTTTAAAAACAGGTAATTTGTCAAAGAATACGTCGATGGGAATATCTTTGTTTATGAAATCAACTGTATAAGCTTAGGACAGATTCAGTTTTGTATTTCCATTCAGAAATATGGACACAAAAGATATACAATTGTTCGTATCTCTAAGATACTAGTTGAAAGATAATCTTATTGAAGGTTACATTATGAAAAAAAACTAAAAATTAATTCTACTTTAAATTAATTTATTCATTGCCTTGTTTACTTCCCGAAATCAAGTAATACTCGTAAAAAAATGCACTAGCAAACCCTCAATTTTTCATTAAAATGGTAATATTTTTTTTTGCCTCGTTTATAAATTAACATTATTCAATAACTACAAAATGTTTAATTACTATTTTTGCAAGAAATAATTAAAGTTGTTGAATTATTGTACAATATATCTCTTTGGTTGACAAATAGCAATCTGCCATAGGTCACACTGACCACTGAGAACTTGCCCTTTTGATGTAAAAAAGATAAGTAAAAATAAGTATTGCGCGGGATTTTTTTTAGTTAATTATTAGTAGTTCATAGAACTATTATTGTTTATAGTTCTATTGTTACGATTTATCAATTTAATAAAAAAAAGTTATAAATAAAACGAGTCAAATGCCTATTACAATATTTTTTTTATATTATAAAGTGGCTAACGAGCAAGCGGCCACCTGGATTCACTGAAATAGCGAAGCGACCGCTGCCCATAGACATCTACAAGTGCAGATGCGTTGCCTACCCTTAATCTACGGAGGAGGAGACGCACAGCAAGAGGATAATTCCTCTTCCTACACGTCACCACCCCCGCCATATCCACTTCCCCTTCCCATCATTTCCTTATACGAAAATCATAGGCAGGGGAAATTGAATTGAGAACGTCATTATATGCGTATCATTGAACTCATATAAATAAGCCCAACTGCCGTACGCAGAGTCATAAGCACCATTTAATTTCGTATAATATAAAGTTCGTGTCCCCAAGGTCACGTTTAATCAGCTACATTACAATACAATTCCTAAAAGCTGCTAATGCTAAATTGCGCAATATATGCAGTATATAAAATAACAAAAAATCTCAAACGTATATCAAACAGAATTTACGAAGCATAAAATATTACAAGAAATATACATCAAAAACTTGATTTTTTAAAATTTATATGCTAAAAAGGTAAGTTTTTTTTGGAATTACCATTAAGTATGTAGTATGCAAAAAAGTTGGATTTATTTCTGCTAAAAAATTTAACTATTAAAAGATTCATATAAAACACTGAGCTTTTTCATACCTACAAAAATGAAAAAATACATTGTGGAGGGGCACGCTACTCTTGCATACATCTCGTTCCGTGATTTCTGAATACTATGCTTTCTTATTTAGTCTTCCTTTATCTTTGTAGCCATTTAATCTCATTATCTTGTGGTAGAGCTCGCTTTAACATGTTCGCACGAAATGGCCAGCTCGCCCGGTGAAATACCACGACCACACAGAAGACAGGCGTCAAATGGAAGCAATTCCGTGTTTCGTCTGATGAGTGTGGTGCCGGAGGCCTAATTTTAATCCATTTTCCCTTCCTATCTTTTTCCTAGAAGGAAATGATGGGAAGAGGAAGTGGATTTTCCGGAGGAGGGGACGCATAGGGAGCGCATCCTCTTGCTGTGGGTCTCCTCCTTCCTAATATTAAGGGTAGGCAGCGCATGTGCAATCGCAGATGTCAATGGACAGCGGTCACTTCGCTATTTCAGCGAGTCCAGGTGGCCGCTTGCTCGTTTGCCACTTTGTAATATAAAAAAATCTTGTTTATGTGTTCATCTCTCCACGTAATGAGTTCATATCTCTCTTAATATTCAAAACATGAAGTTGAAAAAGAAACAATGTGCATATATTAAATTTTTGTTTACGCAAATATTTTAAACACGTTTTTTAATAATGTGTCAGTTTTTCACTTGCCTATAAAGACAAAAATGCCGAAACTTATTTCGTCGAATCAGACTCGAAGGACCAACTTTTACAATATAACCTTCATTGTCGTGTCACTAGAATTATTGCATATTCTCATCTCTTTCGTTCTATTTAAGAAGATAGAGACGACAATATTTATTTGTTAATAGACCAACAGGCATATATTACAGAGTAGATGTAGCATTAAACAAACACCAGCTAATAATAACAGGTATAAATATTTGATTTCAGACTATGACATCAAACTGTTTCCACGTTTGTTCCACTTGGATGACTACGAGCGATGCTTGTCTAAAAAGGATGGCCTCTACTGTCTTGGCACGTTCCAACTCAGCTCTGATGGCCCGAATCCTCTCTACAGCTCCTTAAAGGTACAACTTTCTTTATTTGTATTGATCCTGGTGTAAGCAAATAGTCATTATTCACTTAAACATATTTTAATATTGCTATTTATTTCCAACAGGCGTATTCATCGAACCCAAGGCATTTCAACCATACACTTTTACATCGGGGCTACTGTGTGAGCTCTCGTTGCAAGTCTTCTGAACACAATTCAACGCTTCGCTTCGAAAGATGCGTTCAAGATCGTACTAAGGTTCTATCTATGAACGCAACGTTACAGACTTTGAAGTACTGTCGAACGAGCAAGCAAGCGAAGACGTTTGATAAAATTGATTTACCTTACATATTATTTGCGGCAGTAGTCGGTGTTTTACTGCTGTTAAACACCGTTGGTACTGTGTATCATGCTTTATGGGGAAATAAAAGTAAGCCATCTTGTAAGAAAATATAATTTAAAAATATTGCTATAATTTAAATCACAGAACACAAGGAATACTACTTCACAGCGCGCTTCCCCATTACACTACTAGGGAAGACTCATTGCCTTCCTCATGCGCTCATTCAAGACGCTTCCCTAGTACACTACTTACCTACTCCAATGCTCTGTGGAGTCCAAAAAATTTTTATAAATATTTTAAAAAGAAACTGTAGATATATTCGATATTAAGTTGTCTTAAAAGTATCATAGATTTGTAGAACAGTGTACTAAAATAGCAGTGATAGGTACCTTTATGATTTTCAGACAATAGCATCCTAAACTCTTGGTCTGTAAAGGAGAATTGGCGTCGTCTCGTAAGCACCTACGATGACAAGGATCCTATCAAAGCAACGCTATACCCTATACAAGGAGCTAGGTAAGGTGAAAAGAAAATGAAAACTTTTATTGTCGAAACATATCTACAAAAATATGTCCTCATGCCCTTCCTATGTAAATGTATTTGAAAAAAGAGAGAGTAAAGAAATAATGTATATGTCTTTATGCTGTAACTTCATTTTCATTTTTTTTTATTTTATCCCTTAAATGCATGACGATGTATATGTACATCAGTATACCCTTACATCGTCCTTACTCCTTGTGTACTTACCCATTTAAATATATTCACTGGTAGATGAACCCTGGCTATATCATCATCATCATCACATCAGTGTTTTCTTCTTTACGTAATATACATTTTAGAAAACAAAACAATCTTTATTTTTCACATAATCTATGTTTAGTTATCCACCGGTTTCAATTTATTGTATTTAAAAAGAAAAATCATGCATTTAAGGGTTAATATTTTTTTTATTTTCCAGAGTGCTTTTACTACTTTTGGTGATAATAGCTCACGCGGTTGAAATAGTATACAAAACACATATCACCAATCCTATTTTTTTGGAAACCGTATGTATAGATTTTAAACCTACTCGTATTTATATTAAAAGCACGCAATGTAAAATTTACTATATTTCTTCCAGGCTCAAAGAAATCCAATGTCAATGATGATGAGGAACGGCACTTCAATTGTCCAAGCATTTGTGGTGATCTCGAACTTCCTATTTTCCTACATGCTGCTAGGGTACTCTCAGAAGAACAAAGTCAGCCTGTCCATGCTACCAATGTGTATTTTGTATAGATTAGTAAGGTAACTGAAGACAACACTAAAAGCTTCATTAAGAGACCTTAGTATACTAAAGTAAAACTATTTCCCATACGAAAACTATACTCAAGGACTTTATGAGTGACCTTTTCAAGACTTTGAGCGGGTTAATAAGTTCTTCGAACCAAAATCATTTTATAATACATCTTAAGTCTCGAGTGTACATATGACCGGAACAGACAAGTAGAATAGAAAATTGTTTATAGTTTCGTCCTTAAAGGCTTCCAATAAATTATGACTTTATTAGCTACTAAGTAACAACCTATTTACTGTTTACACTTGAAATAAGTACATTATCAAATGCTTCAACATTACAGAATATCACCAGTGTATCTACTGATGATAGGATTCAAGGCGACCTGGTGGCGGTTATCAGGTGATGGTCCGCTCTGGTCAGACCTGGTTATACCAGAGAGCGACGTCTGCAGGAAGAAGTTCTGGCTGCACGCCCTTTATGTCCAGAATCTCATTGAACCTGAAAAGTGGTGTATGATTCAATCTTGGTAAGGAGCATTTCTGATAAGAAAATCTCCCACATTATGGATAGACTGATTAGAAAAACTTAAATAGAAACTAATAATATTGTCCAGAGACCTAATCAGCAGTCCAAATCTGAAGGCAATCCAATCAGCTGTTTTATTTGAGGTTTTTACCAACAAATTCATTTCTCTTTCAGGTTCCTAGCAGTAGATATGCAACTATACGTAATAGCGTGCTTCCTAACTCTCGTCTTAATCAATAATCGTCGACGAGCTCTTTATGTCATCGGCTCCTTGTTCGTCGCCTCCTGCATACTTAACTCCGCCTTAGCTTACATCTATGATTGGAAATCTTTAATGTATCTGCTGTCACCTGAGTAAGTCTTGTTTTTAATTATGATTTATCTCTAAATTTCGTTTTAGTTTCTCCTTCATCCGTCTTTTCAAACGCCACTGAGATTTTTAAGAGCGTCTTTCATGTTAAGTGTACGCTTGAACTCCAAATTCTACGGCGATCTCGTTTAATTTTAACACCATCTAGATTTTAAACGACACTTTAATTTGAATGGCGTTTGAATATGCGTCCCTTTGCCTACTAAGTAGGTAGTCTTTTTATGAATATTTGTTTACGGTTATCTTAAGCCAAAACGTGGTAGTATTATATTTGCTGTTAATATTTCCACAGGACCATACGCACCACATTTGAGGGTGTGACTTCGTTTTGGTATTTCTACACATCTCCGTGGGGCAGTCTGCCCGCTTGCCTTCTCGGTCTGTTTGTAGCACATTTTCAGTTCTATGCCAAGGAATATGGCTATCAAATCACAAACACTAAGGTAAGGAATAAACTTCTGTCCTCGGTGGAATTTAAACAGGTACGACTTAGGGTCCTAAAAGAAGCAAGGGTAACGCCATCTCAGGTCAGCAACGTATCTGTGTTCCCTATGGAGTTGCGATTGTCCATAAGCTTCAATGACCTTGGTACCTCATAGCCGCTTTCTCTTATAAATAAACTTTATTTGTTGTAATAAATAACTCGTGTACTCCTATATATCCAACTACAATAAACTAATTATGGTTCTATAAGTGTCTTCATTGTTTTCAGTGGCTCTTACACATATACCATATAGCTGTGCCACTATATATATCGTGGGTGCTGGCCGGACACGTCATGTCGTCGTGGACCACGCGTCTCTCAATGGCGGCGTACATTGCTATCGAAAGACCGATATTCTCGGCTATATCAGCTCTAGTCCTATACGGAATTATTAATAATCTTGACAGTAAGTAATCATTATTATAAACTGAAGGTTTCATCATTCAAAAGACGAGAAAAAGGTCTTTTGAACTTAGTAAATAATGGTAATGATGAAAGACGAAGATAGGAAGAAGATGATATGAACTCCACAGACATGACCATCGTGCTTGATAGATTCTTCTAAACCCGATGACTAAAGATCTAATATTAAAACAAATCTTAAACACCGCTTACAATCTAACAGCCCTCAATATTTGTATGGGATTTGGAGTTGCGTGGTCTTATCATTTAAGACGCTGTTAGATATTTCAGTATAACAGATTACAACAATTTATTTTCGTCTTCATAACTCTATATCAGTCGAATACTGGTTTCAGTATTCGACATACTACGACCGTATTCGAGAAATAGTTTACGTTTGTAAAGTCTACTTTAAGCCTGCTTCAGACGCTCAGTTCGACTGCGCAGTTCAAATTTACGTGTGTATATCAGTAAAAAACTTAACGTTTGTAGCCGGCTTTACATTATAACAAACGTCAAAATGTATATTCATACTTCTTTGTTGCCCAGATTGGTTCCGACGTTGGATGGCGTGGCGCGGCTGGCAGGTGCCCGCGCGGCTGTCTCTCTGCGTGCTTGTCTTACACCGCACTATCAACACGCAGCTAGTGGCCGTCCGAGCAGCCGCTGTCACCACTTCTGTGTTAGCCGTAGTGAGTAAATTACAACTATTTAAGAATGATAATGAAAATAAAATGATGATGAAGAAGATAACGTATGGAACTGACAATAACGTTCAATATTTCACACGTGACGAGCACATGACTTATCGAATATCGTTGTCAGTTTCATACATTTTTATCGATTCCATCAGCGTTAACGCCAATCGAAAGATACGTTGGGTAGCCCCCCTGGTTTACCCATGAACATCTACAATTACACCTGATTAGTTCCCTTGCTATTAGGCCCGCTTTTCCGCCAAAACTATTGGGTTGTTCGGAAAGTCTTTTCGTTTTTTTGATGGAAATTATAGACAATTCTGCCTATACTGACAATAGTGCTAGGTCTGGGTATTTATTTTTTCGCTCTCCATATTTAAAATGGCACCAACCAAAAACTATAACGTAGAATTAATTGAAACTTTTCACAAACTAGCCTTGTTATAAGAGCTTTCAAAGCATATAATAATTAAACGACTTAAATGAGAATTTGGGTGCAAAAAATTCAATTAAATCCTCTATCGGGAAAAAACGAAATGACTGAAAGTCATTTCGTCATATGGAGAGCGTAAAGCAAAAACTTCGACTTATTTTATGTTTTGCTACAGAAAGGATAAAAATGCTGTTGAATTCAGAAAGAAATAGACCGATGTGAATGGAGAAGGTATGTTGACAGTACGCCAGTGCCAGAACTGGTTTGCTAAATTTCCATCCGGCAATTTTTATGTCGAAGAGTTTTCTAGTTCTGAAGGCTGGTTGAAGCTGATAAATACAAAATAAAGTTTTGTCACTCGCCAATAGCTTCTACAGCTTGAATGGGATACAATGACAAACCCAGACCTAGCACTATTGTCAGTATAGGTAGAATTGTCTATAATTTCCATCAAAAAAACCAAATGACTTTCCGAACAACCCAATAATACTTCCCCTTCCCATTATTTCCTTATGAAAATAGAACGGGGAAAGAAAATTTGACCTAAAGGCTTACTCCGACTATAGACTTTGGGGTTTTCTTAATACGTTCACTGCGTTACCAGGTCTAAACACCTTGTACGCTGTCCCGCGTACAGTGCGGCTAAGAAAAGTATAGACTTCCCCTACGTGCGGGAGGCATAACTTCAATTTGGTTCGGTGTAGGAAAGAAATGAGTATATATCAAAGATGTATGATTAAAATAGGACCTAATGATATACCTACATTAATACCGTGCTTTTAGACCTGGCGCCGCATTGAAGATAAAAAATTTCATTACAGTGCGAAACCAGGTCGAAATACCTTGTAACCCGCGGACCTGGTACCGCACCCCACGCTAGCTTCGCGCGGCTAGTGTTGGCTTGCATTTAAAATAAACGCACGTATCGACACGACGTCAAGACCAACATAAAGGTGGCGAACGAAGATAATGGCGAATAAAAGACGTTAAGAAGAGGAATTGTGTCGGATGTTAAAAAAAATCTCCGAACTTTATTATCCAGCCGCCAAACTGACAAAAAATAATAAATAAATAACAAAGTTTTCAGTGCAAGTTATATTTCATTAGCCATATTGCATTGAAAAATATTAATTTATGCTTGTTTTTTCTTTCTTTAAATATTTTAAAACTTAATTAAAAATATCGATATTTTCAATTCAGATCCTTAAAATACGCACCAAACTTCCTTTATTCAGTGCGGCACAAGGTGTTTGAGCCCGGTATTTTAAAAATAGCTATAATTTTTAAACCAAACCAGTTATTCCCGAACGACTTCAGGTGTATGTCAATTAGTTAATTATTTTTAATATTCAAAGCAAAGAAAATATATATTTTGAATTGAACCCACAAAAAGTATTTAAGTTAAGAAAACGGGACAAGGTCTATACGCCTGGTGCCGTAAACAATGGAAGTTTTATCACCGGGCGTAAAGACCTGGTACCGCAGTGAATGGAAAGCATTGGAAATTTGTTGCCGCAGCGTACGTGTTAACCCACCTACTTACTAAATTATAATAAAAATTGTTTACAGATAATAGAAGTTATAGTAACGGCGTTGTCTTCATACTTGTTGGCGATACCGATGATGCTGCTCGTTGAAATGCCGATGCAACGCACCTTCGTTGCGTACATCTCAAGAGGGAAGCAAGATGATTAGAAACATAGTTCAAGAACATTTCACCAGTTGATAATATCATGTATTTATTTTGTAAAACTGTATGCTTATACTTTTGTACAGGATTAAAATACTAGCTATTTTCCACGACTTCATCCGTGTGAAATTAAAATAGCCCATGTTACTTGGGGATAAGGTTTGCAATGCCGCACTGCGGGATCCCGCATTAAAATGCGGTTATATATGTCAAACATTATATATAGACAGATAATATACTTTTTCTGTCTCTGTATTTGTTGGGTATATAGTTAATAAATTAATGGCCATACTTGCAATAAAATCAAATACTTTCTTTCTAGTAAATCAGAATAAAAACTGAAAAAGATTTCTCGATGTGCGTGATTTTTAAAAACCGACTCAGTGTGTACAATTCAGATAAAAACTATAGATTTAAGGATAAGTCCTTCATAAACCAGTTGCTGAGTATATTACAGCCGTAATTTGCATCAATTTTCACCTGCTGAAGCTTACAGAGGCGTAGATTTCTAATGGTGAAAATAATTTGAAATCAGCCCAGTAGATCTTGAGTTATTGTCAATACATACAAAAATACAAAGTTTTTATATTCATAATATTAGTATAGATATAGATAAAAAACTTCATCATATTACGAAATATATGGAACTAATTTCTTTACGTAAAAGTCAAGAATTTTTATATTCTTGGTTAGGATATTTTATGATACATGTTCTTTGATTACAGTTTAAATAAATTGATTAGATTCGTTTGTTATCATTTCTCATTTTAGAATTTGATGCCACAGTATGATTTTTTTTTATTTTAACTTGATTATTGTAGATGATACACGATGTGATTAGTACCAAAATAAATAAATTAATATTTTAAGATTTTCATTTGTTTGTCTTTGCTTTTTTAACTTTATATAGATTTTTTCATGTTTCTTTGCTATTATAGTTTGTTTAGGCGTAATATTTGAGTAAGTATGAACATTATTTCATCTTCACCAGGGGGGGTACCCATAGTAATTTTGGATTGGCGATATCGTTCATGGAAACGAGAAAAATGTATGAAACTGACAATGACATTTGATAAGTAATGCGATTGTCACGTATAAGATATTGAACGTCATTGTCAGATTCATACATTTTTGACTTTCGGTATAGAATCGCTTCGTAGCGAATTTACTTTGGGCAACCATGACGTCCTCGCCGAGGGGCTCGGAGCACTTGGAGCGCTGGCCCAGTGCGGGTCGACTTCATATCATAATTTCTTAGCAGACATGTGCAGGTTGCATCACGATGTTTTCCTTCAATGTAAGAGTGTCGGGTAAATATTTACATATGAAATTTGAAAATCGGAAAACACATTTGTAGATGGCGGGGTTCGAACTCGGGACCTGCAGATTACAAGTCAAGAGCTAGACAACAACGATCTAATTAGTTAATTAAAAACAAAAATTCTAACATTTTTTGTTAACGACCTAACGACCTTATTAACTTTAGCAAAATACTATTATATAATGGTCGTTTTTATTTTAATTACGAACAAAAACATTGGACTTCTACTTTATATTATAGAAAAAATATGCTAAGTCCTCCAAAACATAATGGCTGCATATTTAATATTTGTTTCCTTCAAAATATGAATAATTTCAAAACGTAATGAGAAAAACAATAATCTTTAATACAAAAAATATTTAAATGAGGGAAAAAATTGTTTCGTTGTTTCCAAAAAACATTTAATACTACTTATATATCACATTGTGTTATGTAAACTCCCTAAAGCCTTGTACACACTAGGATAGTATTTTAGTCGAGTAGCAAGTAGCAAGTATCCGAACAAAGGATTTACTAATCTATTCTACTAAAATGTTGCTGTTCGGACACAATTAGTTACTAAATTACTATCCTAGTGCGTAGGTTAAGGCTTAAACAAGTCCGAACAGTAGTAAATCCTTTGTTCGGATAAATGCTACTTGCTACTCGACTAAAATAGTATCCTGGTGCGAACAAGGCTTTAGATATTGGAATCTCTGACTCTCGTAGCCTTGTGGAAGTAGAACCTACATGAGTTACAACAGTGGAAACCATTGGTTAAACTACGTTAAGCGATATGTTGCGTCGTTCCTTGTCCGAAATGCAAAGAATTGGAATAAGTTACCAGTGTCTGTTTTTACATTCAAGTATGACGTCGGGGTCTAGAGTATTCGAAGAGTAGAGTAGTAGATATTTACTAAGTTAGTGAGCAACAACTTTCGACCAAATTATCACCTAACATCAGGTGGGATCTTGATCAAGCGCTGGACTGAAAAATGTTAAAAACATACCTACATGTTAAAGGTTAAAGGTTTCGACTCTTGATGGGCTCCATTTTCCGCAATTCCATATTTTGAGTGAATACACATATCTTTGAATTTCTTCACCGATATGTGCAGGTTGCATCACGATGTTTTCCTTCATCTTAGAGCGTCGGTAAATATGTACATATGAAAATCGAAAATGGAAAAACACATTGGTACATGGCGGGATTTGAACTCGGGACCAGCAGTTTACAAGTCAAGGGCTAAACCCCTGAGCCACCGACGCTCTATTTAACGTTATATTTAAAAACATACCTATGAACTTGTCTTGTCTATGTCTTGTTTACAAATCGAATGTTCTGAATTGAACGGTTTTAAGTTCCTTCCGCATCAAACGGATCAATCAAATAATAATATAATATATATTTTATTGCATCATTAGAAGTAATAATTGCTTTCAAAGTAAAGGTGCGTACTGATCGATGTTACGCGGTGTAACGTAACATGTTACGCGAGCATACATTTATACCGGATTCCAATCGAAACTTTCACAAAATCACATGCAGTTACAGACTGCCTTAAAAGGGAATTGACGTGCCTTTGTTTAGGCATTCTTATTCTATACTAATATTATAGAGAGAGAAACTTTATAGTTTTGTATGTATTGAAGTAACTCAAGAACTACTGAGCCGATTTCAAAAATTCTTTCACCATTAGAAAGCTACATTATCCTTGAGTAACATAGGCTATATTTTTTAAATCCACGCCGAAGAAGTCGCGTACAACAGCTAGTCTATACTAAAATATAAAGAGAGAAACTTTGTATTTTTAAATTTTTGTATGTATTGATATAACTCAAGAACTACTGGACCGATTTCAAAAATTCTGTCATCATTAGAAAGGTACAGTATCTCCGAGTAACACAGGTTATTTTTTTACGCAGGCGAAGTCGCGTACAACAGCTAGTAATAATTTAGGCTTCAAATTAGAACGAAGCATACTCATTTTATAATGTAACGGAACAGCCAGCGTGTAACAATTCGCTCGTAACGTCATTGAATACACACCTTTACGTTTATGGTCAACTTATACATTGCTGTTATGTTAGGTTCTATGTTGTAACGGGATATATTTTGTTACCAAAGTACTGTTTACCTTGAAAAGTTCGTATTTCCGCAGGTACAGGTACATTACAGTTCAGGCAGGTACTTTAAAAAGTTGTAAAGTAAACTGGTATACAAATCACCAATGTTTTTTTTTCAAATCGTTAGAAATAATTAGATAGAAATTAATAAATAACTAGCTGTTGGTCGCGACTTCCGCGCGGGAATTAAAAATTATAGCCTATGTTACTCGGGGATAGTGTAGCTTTCTAACGATGAAAGAATTTTTGCAATCGGCCCCGTAGTTTTTGAGTTATTTCAATACATACAAAAATACTTCCTTAAGTTAAAAATCTTTCCTTTTTATATTAGTAGTTGTTTACACCATGTTACATAACGTGATGGCTAATTTGAGTTTTCTTCGTCATTTGAGTATTTTAATGATCTTCAGACGGAATGAACTGCAGGTCTTTTGTCGTAAAAACTATTATTTTTAATATTATCTTGATCCTTGTATACACTTGACCTTTAACTCTGTACTTACAAAAATACAATAACTCGATATACAAAAACATGAACAATACTTTTAAAATATTCATAAATTACTGATAATTATTTTATCTCAAGTACAAATTTAAAAGGTAACATACTATCATGGGCGTCGCCAGCCATTCATTAACCGACTTTTTTTTATAATATACTAGCTGTAACTCGCGACTTCGTATGCACGGATTAAAAAAAATAAAGACTATGTTACTCGGGGATAACGCTGCTTTCTTACGGTGATTTTTTTCTACTTCGGCTCAGTAGTTTTTGTGTTATTTCAATACATATAAAATATCGAATCTTTCCTGTTTATAATATTAGTATATACAGATTACAGCACCAGCGAAAACGGTACTCTTTGCTAGTTTAAGTAAACTCGGGACTTGTTTTGTCAGGTTTTAAATTAAGTCTATAAATTAAGAGAGTTATTCAAGCGTTGTATAATAAAGTTATATAAATGACATATTTCTGTATATAAATATTAAGATGTCCGGCATTATGACATATTTATACGAGGATATTTTGATTAACCTTAAATGATGTTAGGGTTGCCAGCCTGAAATTTTGTGACTGACAAAAAAATAAAACATATCGTTGTCTCTGTTTTAATGAGATAGACTGGGATTTTTTTATAATACAATGGCGAACGAGCAAGTGGCCACCAGGATTCGCTGAAAAATACGAAGCGACCCCTGCTTGTAGACATCTGCAATTGCAGATGCGTTGCATACCCTTAATCCACGGAGGAGGAGACGCAAAGCAAGAGGATAATACCTCTTCCTATGCGTCCCCTTCCCTGCCAATCCACTTCCCATTATCCTTATAAGGAAATGACAGGCAGAGAAAGTGGACTAAAATTAGGACTCTCCGGCACCACACTCATCAGACGAAACACGGAATTGCTTCTATTTCACGCGTGTCTTCTGTGTGGTCGTGGTATGTCAGCGGGCGAGCCGGACAATTCGTGCGTTGTTAACGGGCTCTACCACTGTTAATAACAATAGTTACGGTAAAATTCGAGATCTTTTTTATTAATTGCTTATTACCTTTGTTCCTACGATATTGTTTACCATAAAAGATAATTTGCATCTGTAAAAAATTAAAGGTATTTTATAAAAACTTGTATCGTAAAATTTTACTTCTTTTCTTTACATTTACAAAAACTACTATAAAATACAGATAATAAAAAATAATATACACTTAACTTTATGGTAAGTATGCCTTATTATGGTATTATCATCTTAAGTCTGTTAAGCTGGGTCTACACTAGTGTACTTACCGTTTTTATAAACTTGAATTTCTAGTCCAGATAACTCTTAATAACCAAATTAATTGTACAAAATTAATGCCGTCCGCCGTTGCCGTAGATCCAGGGACCGCCTGCTACCGTTTGTAGTCTGCCTCGGTTCGCGAAATAAAAAATGAAAATGGATTTATTGTCATCTGGAATAACTAACTAGGGTGACACGACGACCTGAAGTGGGCCTTCGCCTCCGACAAGAAATAGCTCCAAACTTGGCGATCGTGGCGAAGGTGGAGCTCCCTTATGTCTTTTCCAAACTCGACAGATCGATTCAGCGATACCTAGGACGGCCAACAGAGCGCTACCACTCGGCACGTGTCATCTGAAATACCTTTTTTAATTTCTGCCCAGACGTAGTCAGGGGCGACAACTAATTATGTTAAAGCCATCATTTTTTAATGGATATTGTAATAACATATTTGCGATGTATCGAAGGTTTTGTAAAAAGGTTCGATGAATAAAAATAGCTCAATTAAAGTAAGTACCACTTAAAAAAGTCATCGTCGAGCCATGAATTGCAAACAATAGTTATATGCTGAACCAGCTGTCGTTAAAATAACTTAAAAACTACTGAACCTATTGCTAAAATATTTCACTATTAGGCTTGCCGCACATAACTTCGTATTGTAAGCATAGTGTTACGCGAGCCCAACGAAAGAAGTACGCTATACATGCTCAAACAAGCCCGCACACGGAGAATTGCGTCGTCGTATCGTAGGAGTGGCTCATCGTAATTACGACAGGCATAATGCACTGGTATAAAAAAGCAGACTTAAAAAAATATAAGTATTAATTATTCTTCCCCTTCTATGCCTTCGACTTTGTCAGCATAGATTAAAAAATGTATGAAAATAAAAAAGTCGCCTACAATATTCCAAAACTCTCTGTTTTTTGTACACTCCGTACATACGCGTCGCTAACACAGATTAATCAACGTAGAAACAAAATGACGTATTTATGTACCCTTGTGTGCAAAGGTCCTGTAAATATCGATTACACCGTCCGTTCTCGATTCACGGTCGAATCCTTTGTATGCGTATTGTTTCATTATAACTTGCAAATAAATGGAGTTAAGGTGAAGGGTAAATTAATAAGCAATACGTAATAATGAATTAATTAATCTTAGTCTATACTAATATTATAAACAGAGAAACTTTGTATTTTTGTATTTTTGTTTGTATTGAAATAACTCAAGAACTACTGGGCCGAATTCAAAAATACTTTCACCATAAAAAAGCTACATTATCCCCGAGTAAAATAG
>QDHC01000409.1:92581-110915 GCA_013186455.1 Papilio dardanus tibullus | reverse complement strand
TGCAATGCTGATACTAAATACACTACAAAAATGTTATTATTTACATGTGGTTTAAGATTTTTATACTTTCTTTTCATAAATTCACTGTTGAGAAACAATTTTAAACAAAGTTCATTTTACACCAGCAGTCTAAGATCATAGCACAATAGAAACCCAAAAATAACAGTATTTCTCCAGTATTTAATGAATGTTATTATACATATAAACCTTCCTCTTCATCTATTAGAGAAACGCATTAAAATCCGTTGCATAGTTTTAAAGATTTAAGCACACATAGGGACTGAGAAAGCAACTTCGTTTTATACTATGCAGTGATAGCAATAATTTTATTTCTATTATTTTTTGCAGGTGATATTTCATTTAGGTATATAGATTATTTAAAAAATTTAAGTCCAGTACCCGAAAATAAGCAAAGTTCAGTCACAATCTGTGATATAAACCAGGCTATGCTTGATGTAGGAAAAGTTAGAGCACAAAGGTAATTACCGTCTATACTAATATTATAAAGAGAGAAACTTTGTATTTTTGTATGTATTGAAATAACTCAAGAACTACTGGGTCGATTTCAAAAATTCTTTCACCATTAGAAAGGTACATTGCCCCGAGTAACAAATGCTATATTATTTTATTCTACGCAGACGAAGTCGCGCACCACAGCTACTAATATTATAAAGAGGAAAATTTTTTTTTGTATGAATTGAAATAACTCAAAAACTACTGGGTCGATTTCAAAAATTCTTTCACCATTTTTATACCCGAGTAACATAGGTTATATTTTTTAATTACACACGAAGTTGATAAAAACAGCTAATAATTAATAATATGTTTAGACAGGGATATATGAAGGAATCAACTGGTATTGACGTACAATGGTTGTGCAGTGATGCTGAGAAGCTGTCTATACCAGACGAGAGTTTCACTGCCTATACTATCGCATTTGGTATCAGGAACTGCACTCACATAGATAAAGTACGTAAACACTGGACATTCAACTTTACACTGCAAAGTTTTATAGATTTTTTTTTATGCCTTTGACTTTTTTAAAAATACAGTTAATAAATTGGAATGTCTGTATGTAATGTCTGCATTTGTTCCGAAAATGGTTGGATTTTGACCTAACTTTTATTAAATGGTAGCGAAATAATTCAAGAGTAATTTTGACTACTAGTTATATATCTTTTTAATTAAGGTGGCAAACACTACATATACGAAGCGGTCGCTTCGCTATTTCGGCGAATCGAGGTGACCGCTTGATCGTTTAACACTATTTAAAAAAAAACGAGCGTGCAGCTACTTTGTTTCGCCAATATAACCGCTGCTTATAGACATCTTCAATTGCTTTCTGATAAGGACAGCAAGTAGGAGTAGCAAGTAGCACTTATCTAAACAAAGGATTTTCTAATCAATTCTACTAAAATGCTGCTGTTCGGAAACGTTTAGTTACTAAATTACTACCCTAGTGCGTAAGTTTAGGCTTAAACAAGTCCGAACAGTAGTAAATCCTTTGATCGGATAAATGCTACGTGCTACTCGACTAAAATACTATCCAGGTGCGAGCAAGGCTTTAACATCAGGGCCAGTGTTAGAGGCAATTGGGCGCCCATCCAAGGCACCAGACAGAAGGCCTTAAGTTTACGAATTAGTATAAAAGGTCTGTTTACGCCCCCAGTGCTATAAAATAGGGCGGACGAAGGTATCTCGCCCAGGGCGTCTTGTAATGCTGTAACCATATTCCAGGTGTTAGAAGAAGCGTACCGCGTGCTGACGCCGGGCGGTCGCTTCATGTGCTTAGAGTTCAGTCAGCTACCTAATTCTGGAATGCAATGGTAATTATACTAATATTATAAAGAGAGAAACTTTGTATTTTTTACTTTTGTATGTATTGAAATAACTTAAGATCCAATGGGCTGCTTTCAAAAATTCTTTCACCATTAGAAAGCTACATTATCACCGAGTAACATAGGCTATATTTTTTTTAATTCTCCGCTGACGAAGTCGCGAACAGCTAGTACGATATACAATTAAACCTGGATAAGCGAGTAACCTCTATAAGCGAGACATATATCGTGGTCCCTTGCTTATACAGGGGGGCTACCCAAAGTACTTTTCGATTGGCGATATCGCTGATGGAATCGACAAAAATGCATGAAACTGACATTGAGATTCGATATATCATGTGTGAGATACCGTACGTCATTGTCAATTCCATACATTTTTGACGTTCGCTATAGAATCTCTTCGTACCAAATGTAATTTGGGTTAACCCCCAGGTTCTACTGTATTTATTCTATGTTTTATCTTTATCACAAACTTCTTACGCTACGCCTTCATTAGACCGATGTCACGCAAAAAACGGCCTTATCCCAAAGCAGTCCAATGAAGCCTTAGGTTTATGAATCTTTTTTTTTTAAGGTTATATGACCAGTATTCTTTTCAAGTGATACCAGTATTGGGACAACTGATAGCCGGACAATGGAAGCCTTATCAGTATTTAGTGGAAAGTATTAGGCAATTTCCTGATCAGGTAATTAAATGCATTATTATTTGAACTTCTATAATATTACCATATTGATCTTTGGAAATAAAAATACTTTTTTATACGAAATACAGAGTTTTAGGCAAGCATTATAGAATTTATTTTTAACCGACTTCCAAAAAAGGAGATTCTCAACTCGTCTGTATGTTTTTTTTGTTCACCGATAACTCGGCTCCTGGTTTTTTATAATTCTTTTTTTTTTCAACAATTTTATAATCTGTTTACAGCTTATTTATTATTTGAAATTATATTGTTATTTATATATTTTCAGGAAAAATTCAAAGGAATGATAGAGGACGCGGGATTTAGGCAGGTGACGTACGAAAATCTAACATTTGGCGTCGTCGCTATTCATTCAGGTTTTAAAATATAATGAATAAAGTTAATTTATTTATTAGAAAGCGTTTTTTTTTTCATTCATAAAATACAACAAATTAAAGTTTATTTTGCTAATTACGGTGAAGGAAAACATCGTGATGCAACCTGCACATATCGGCGAAGAAATTCAAAGATATGTGTGAAGTCGACCAACCCGCACTTGGCCAGCGTGGTTGACTATGGCCTAGGCACCCCCTTAGAGGGTAGGCCCCTCGGTGGGGACGTATAGTGAGCTGGTGATGATTGCTAATTACATCAGATTTTAAGTATAATTAATTTAGGAATTAAATTGAAGGTTGGTAGATGGACTTTAAAATACCATGATGTAGAAGTTTCTATAGTCAAACCTAGGTAACCGAGAAACCTCTATAAGCGAGTCATTGTATGGTCCCTACGCGCTACCTCCACAAGCGAGAAACCTCTATAAGCGATACAAATCTCGCGGTCCCTTGGACTCGCTTATAAGCTTGTTTGATTTAAACTGAGCCATTTTCTACCACTTATCGTAAAAGGATTAAATAATGAAACATATTTTTAAGAGATATTTATTGAGTTCAAAGTATGTTGGTCTTTGGAATGCTGGTTCAATACCTAAATTACATTTCACACGCAATGATATCGTCAAATGGTTGACATAATATGATCAGTCGAATTCATTATAATTATGTAACAATTTGTTGATTTTTTAAATTTGTAATTTACAATTTATATCTAATTCTATCATATGTTCATATGTAAAACACAATCTCTGATCCCTTTACATTCGCACCGATAGAAAATTAATTTATAAACCAATGAACCGGCATACTATCGCTAGCACTCTCTTTCGCACACAATCTCTTCACTGTATATATTGTATGAAAGCTCAAGTAAGCATGCTAATTATAATAAATGACATCGAAGTTGTTAGAGCTAAGACTAATGAGCAAAGCTACTGAACTGGCGCCGCCGCGGCGCGCCTACGAGTAGGATAATTACGCAGACATCGAGAAAAGCAAATAAAGTGTGAGTTAAGGATATCCAAAACAAACAATTAATACTCGTATTATACCGAGCGTGCACTCAACATAAGTTATTTGGCAAAAATTTATATTAAAATCATACCCAAAGATCCATGATCCGTCGGTCCTGCGTCGAGCGCGGTATTTCCGTATTCACAATCCAAAAAGTTAAGTTCGTCTACAAGCGACACTGAGCCGAATCCCTCAAACACCCTTCGGTACGATCCTGTGCGGTGAGTGCGCGCGTCCTACGCTATCCTAGGCATCCTGACACACCTCCAGCCAAGCACATCCAACGAGCCAAATCCACAGTGGATGAAACAAAAAAAAACGTACTTTTAATTATATCAACTCATTAACAAACTATTATATACGACTCGTTCTGTAAGCGACACTGATTAGAATCGGTATTTGTGAAGAGAAAGAGAGTGGTCGCCTGCAAAACAAGGTACGGACATACATATTTTGATCTTATTATAAACATGGCAGAGCGCTAAGTGCGCGCAGTCCGGGGCTACGGGGCCGCGCCGCCGCCGCCGCGCGCCGCTCGCTAACTGTCGAACAACATCACCTTCAGTCCCACACCCCACAACCACCCTAAACTAAACTATTCTACTGTACACCTACAAACATCACACCCGGAGACTTCAGTCTCCGAGGTCAGCCTCAGGCTTTAAACTGTGCTATTTTGTGACTATTTGATATCCTCCATTTTGACCATAAAGGTACTTGTTACTAGTGTTGGAAACTAATAAGAGATTGGGGCAAAAGCATCTTCAACCCTATGGCATCATTAAACCGAGTTTGTTCCAAACGCAGATTTTATTTCAGCATCTGGCCGATTTTTGTGTGACATCGGTCTCATGAGGCTGTAGGGTTACAAAAGATTTTAACACAGTAGTTACCTATCCAATGGTTAATAGAGGTCAGTGGCTGGAGGGCATGAGTGAAGTTAAATTAAAAATTACACAAGGTCGTTGATATTTTCTATGCCTAAGGATATCGGGCCTTTGTTGTATTATATGTACTCAAAAAAAAACTAAGTCAGTAGGCAAAAAAGTCTTATAATTTATCACTACCATAGGTAGAAAAGGCTCCCATTTAGACGGCCTGCTTATCATAAAAACATTTTTTTTTACGATAAGTATAGGAAATAGAGTAAGAACTACATGAAAAAAGCAACCGTGAATAAATAATTATGTAAGATAACAGTAACCTCGTTGAAACATGAGAAAAACAAAATTAAATAAGTTTATGTAAAATAGTTTCTTGTAATCCTTTATGTTCCGCTGAAATAAAGCATTCATTAAATAAGCCTGCATTCACACGAACGCTTTGTCGCTGTAAATTGACTCTTATTTCGTTCCTTCAGCGCTTATAATCCAACGTTGCGCTATAAACATTCAAAAGCGCCGCCGTGTGAACAGATACATAGGAATGCATTTTTTAACGTGGATTAAAAAAGCGCTCCTGTGAACGCGGGCTTATATTTCGAATATCATTCTACTTCTACATTTATAACAAAGTTGTTTCCTTCAAAATGAACCAGTGTAATATTTCATAGTTTAGAATGCTATCGCACTAGTTTTTACACAGGTTATAAATGTAATGAATTTATTTTTTGGGTGCATGAGTGAAGGTGTATTTGTATACAAGAATCAAGACGCATTTGTTATTCAAGTGTGTAAAAATACGTGTGTAATTCAAGTTTATACAAAACCATTTGTGTATCCCTAATTAGCAGATTTGTGTGTGAATTTCAAATGAGCACAAAGATTATGTATGGCAAATGTGTAAATATGCGTATGTATTTCGAGTGTGTAATAAGTTGTATATATCTCAAATGTGTAAATCGTCATGTAAAAATTTAGAATATGTACAGTGAGAACAAAAACGAAGATGTATGGCAAAGGTGTAAATATGCATATGTGTTTCGAATGTGTAAAAAGTCATGTTTATTTAGAGTGTACAGTGAGCACAAAGACGAGGATCTATGGCAAGCGTGTAAATATGTATTTCGGGCAAATGTGTAAATATGCGTATGTATTTAGTATGTGTAAAGTTTAGTTAACATGGTATAATCGATCTGACCTGTTCAATAGTTGTGGTCACGGCTGCGGCTGCGGCTGTAGCTGCGGCGGACGGGCGAGTAGGTGGGCGAGCCGCGCCGCCGCGGCGAGTACGACCGCGACCTGCCCGATGCACCTCTATATTTGTACACACTCCAGTTTTATAGTACACAGTAGTTTAGAGTATACTGTATTTGTACACACTCCATTTGTATATTACACAGTAATTTAGTGTATACTGTATTTGTACACACTCCATTTTTAACCGACTTCCAACAGAAGGAGGTTATCAAGTCAATGATTATAGTACACAGTTGTTTAGAATATACTGAATTTGTACACACTCCAGTTGCATACTACACAGTAGTTTAGTGTATACTGTATGTGTACACACTCCATATTTACAGTACACAGTAGTTTCAGAGTTTGATCTATATTATATTAGTTTTAATGCTTTTAGAATAAGGAAATATTTTTTTCTTCTATTAAAACAAACAATTCGTTTCTTAATGCATACTTTCAATGTCGGTAATACTCAAACTCGTTTGTAAGACTGACATTCATTTGCATATTAATGTTGTTTTTATAAGTAGCTAATATTTTATTGCTAAATTCAAGGATTTTCTAATCCATAATTGACTGAACAATATAATGATTTCTGTGGCTATGGAAATTAAACCTTAGCACACATAGTTGTCTATGGCCATTAGTCACTGAAAGAAAATTGTTACCTTTGCCTTTTTATAAATTACAAAAAAAAACTTACCTATCGCGATCACCACTGTATCTGTCTCCACCACCGCCACCATAGTCTTCCTTCACCCTTATATATGATACTTCACCCTAAAATAATATGTTTAGTATAAAAAATATACAAACATGGGCAAATAAATTTGCATACAAAATATTATTAAAATGTGGGTATTTATCAAATTTCTTTGTATTTCTTACTTCATGACTTCTAAATCGTGAATCGTCAAGTTTTTTCACCGCATACTTCATATCTTCATGACGAAGGAACTCCACAACACCGGTGCCGTCCTTGAATGTGTCAGCAAAGCAAACATCGCCAGCTTCACGCATGTGGTCTTTTAAATCCTAATATGGATAAATAAAAAAAAATATTATAAAGAGAAAACTTTGTATCTTTTAATTTTTGTATTTTTGTATGTATTGATATAACTCAAGAACTACGGGCGGATTTCAAAAAATGTTTCGCCATTAGAAAGCTATGTTATCCCGAGTAACATAGTATATATTTTTAAATGCCACGCGAACGATGTCGCGAACAACAGCTAGTGATACATAACTTTAAGCGTTCATAATTTTTACTAAATGTAAATCGTGATAAGACTCCTGTTTCTTAAGAACAATATATGTAAAATGTACTTAAGTTTTTCTCTCAAACATTAAAAGACTAGCCTAATATTTAGACATTATCAATTATTTGTCAATTAGCTACTAATTACGCTTTTTACACCAATAGTATAATAAATGCTATTCTACTGTATTCAATTCTTTACTAAACATCCAGATAAAATAATTTCACCCAAAGCATTAACAAACAATAATTTATTTTTAAACTGTGGTCAATATGAGGGCTGATAGAGAAGTATGGAGCAATACATACTGTGATGAACCTCCATAGGGACAAAGGCAGGATGAAGATATGGTCACATGGAAAGACAGGTGGTTTTGGCAATCTCTTTTCCGAGACCAATAACCACGGTTCATAGTAGAGTAAATAGAAAATAAGTCAAATTTTCTTATGTTTGGCTACCAACCTGCCAAGAACCCGATGGTGGTAATCCAGTAACAAGTACTCTGTACTCCGAACGTCTAGCCGGTGGGCCTCGTGTTGCCGGTCTGGCACCAAAGCGATCTCCACCCCCGCGACCTCCCCTCGCGCCGCCGCCGCCCCCACCCCGGGGGAACTCCACTCGGAGACGATAACCGTCGTAATCATACCCATCTCTTGCACGTACCGCATCATCAGCATCCCTGATAAAATATGGAATTTTAAGAACAAAAATACATCCAACGAGAAGTAAGACAAAAGTTACTTTTTTTTTTAATCTTATAAAGTGGCAAACGAGCAAGCGGCCACCTGGATTCGCTGAAATCGCGAAGCGACCGCTGCCCATAGACATTAGCAATTGCAAGTGTGTACAACTCTTTCACGTTATACAATATGAAGGTCTACAAACTGTTTGATATTTTTATAATATTCACACTTTTATAATGTCAATTAAATAATGAGAATAATATTGTTTATGGATTTTTAATAAAAATAAACATTTTTATGGAAACATTTAACAGTGGTAGAGCTTGCTTTAACATCTTCACACGAAATACCACAACCACACAAAAGTCATGCGTGTGGTGCCGGAGGCCTAATTTTAGTCCACTTTCCCTTCCTATCCTTTTCTTATAAACGGAAATCACATGCATTTGCAGGGCATGTAGCATTGTTATTTATAAAAATATATCATCAATTTCTTATCTTTATTCAGTTATAATGCCCACTTATGCTCATAATTTTATCATTCATACAATAAACATACTTAGATAAAGTCCCTGATAATATAAAATTATGAAACATAGCACATATTGTCTATACTAATATAAAGAAACATTGTATTTTTGTATGTATTGAAATGATTTGAAAACTACTGGGTCGATTTCTACCTTCACCATTAGAAAGCTACATTATTCTCAAATAACATATATTTTTTAATTCCATGTAGACGAAGTTGCGAACAACAACTAGTTTTATATAAAGATCTAACACTCTTGATCTATATTTATATAAAAATATTGATCCGATAGTAGTCAGCTGTGTTGGGAGTGTTTAATATTGTACAAATTTCTTCATAGAAGCTTTTAGGTGTGTAGACGCAAAAAGATTCAGGGGTAAAACTGCGTGCATCTTAAGGTTTAAGATATGTGATTATATTACCACTGTTTGACGCTAAATATGATTTTATTCAGAAAGTAATAATGGCTATTGTTCCATGGGCTTAATATATGATATTCGGTTAAAATCTGAGTTATGAGGGACGTGGGAGAAAATCGGTCTTTAATAAACCGTTTCTAATTGAAGAACCCACAATAGTAAACATTATTTTAAAAATAAAATTTTAAATAATCATATCAAATGGTTTTGATAAGACTTGACACGTAAAATTTTCAATTGACAATCTAAATTAAGCGTAGTAAATATATTTAAAAACATATTCTCACCTAGGATCCTCGAATTCCACGAAAGCGAAAGGTGGACCTTTTCTGTTTTTCAAATCGACAAATGTAACTTTGCCGAATTTGTAAAATAAATCTTGAATGTCCTTTGTTCTTATGTCCGGCGGGAGGTTCCCTACGTATATTCTGCACTCATTTCGGTTGCTGCTGCTTCCTCCAGACATTGTTATAGATTTTGATAAACTTTTTAACAATTATTTCCTTAACTTTAAAGTATTTACCAAATTACAGAAGAGTATTTTCTTATCTTTAAAATAGAAGCTACAGCTGAAGCGTTTGTGACAAATACAAGATGGCGGCAAACAGCAATCGACAACGATACGAATAGATCGAATATTCAAAGAACAGCAAATGGCAACTTTATTGAACAATGTTTTAATTATTACATCGTATTATTTATTACTTATTGATTGGGTACTAATTTATTCAACATTTTGTATAAAAAGTGGTATAAAATAATAATAAGCCGTTCAACACATTCATAAAACTGATTTGAAAATGAAATTCTGTGTTTTTAAGTATAACATAAAGTACGATAAGAAATGTGGATTTAGTGTTCATTAATAAAAAATAGGTAATCACGGATATAGATATTTTTTTATAGAAATAAACTCTTTAAAGTGTCCTTCTTGGCCACCTATATAACATGGCATGACCGAGTTTTGTGTTTCGAATCGTTTTGAATTTCGAACGCCCTCTGCCGCAATTGGACAAAATCCGCACTGAAAGAAGCCTGTGAAAGAATCCTCTGGAAAGTAGGCATACGATCTCCGGTATCTAAATCATTACGTGAGAATTTGTTCTTTAGCCCGAAGTAAACGTGAGTATTTTAGTTTTAATATTATTCTTAGCTTTCCTATTAATTGTAGTTCTTAATATGGCTGGATAATTTTATGTTTTTCACGGTTTTTCGAAAAAATCTGGATTGTACTTAACGTGGGTGAAATTAATCTCTTGTCTCAACCATTGGGTACCTGGCAAAATGTTTTATTGATTTAATTTCTATGTTTCTATGGGGATATATTACATTATGGAATATCCATTTTTTATGGTATCAAATTGGTTCTTTCGGCTCTAATCAGTTTCTTTATACCCATAATCTTGATGACTGGCATAACAGCTAAAGCTACCATTAGAATAGCTAGAAAAAATCACAAGCAGTCGTCTGATTGCGCCAGGTAACGATAATACTTAATCAAATTGTATATAATGAACTCCAGTTTTCTAAATACCATTTCATAAAAGGCGCGCTGAAGTCCCTGATTTTCGCGCCTGACCTTTATTCTATTAATAGTTTTGCTGTTATTGAACGTAAACAATCAATGCGGCGGCTATACGCATGTGAAAATGTAGGGTGTGTGAAGGTGCGGGAACAGGGTGTGAAGTAGGTGTTTGGCATTTTGCTGTAAGAAAACCCATTGTTTTCGCACATTTTGACGTGTTGATGAAATTCAATTGTTATATTTGACATAAGTCAATATGACTGGTCAATGTCTGATAAGAAGTCAATAGGCACATGCTAATAACTTCGGAAATAAATGGAGAATTAAACTTACCAATAAGTGCTAGCTGTTATATGGACTAGTTGTACTAAATATGTTAAGTACGTCATAACTATTTTATGAAACCTATCCTCATCTCGCGTCGTCCTCCCCTCTCCTAGGATCAAAGTTGATAAATTAACTGCCCGTATAAGTTAAGTCTGAAATGTTAACTCTTCCCAGTCTTTGTCAAACCATTGCACAGCTTGTCTCTTTTCATAATCATGTCTTGGCGTGATCAAAAATCTTGGGAGTGTACCACAAATACTGACCGAAGATATCGGTAAATTATTTATTATTTTCTTTTGAAATTATTTCAACATAATGTGCGGTTAAACTTAAGTTATGTATTCTGATATTTTTTAAATATTTATTACCGGACCTCCAAAGGGAGGCGGTTATCAACTTGTCTGCTTTATTTTTAATTTTAATAGTTATGCAAATTTAGTATCGGTTATTTTTTACTCAATGATTTTAGTTTAAGGATGACAAATATATGCTCTGTGATATTTATCTTCTAATCCTGTGAATAATTGATTGAAATCAAATTGTTTCTATTTTATTTTTTGTCCCAAATTAACATGTCCTTTTTCTTATTCTTTGTTTAACTTTTTTTTTAATTTATTAAGGCATTGGATATTTCTCATTATTCTACTCCTATAGGGTTAAAACACCAGGTTTTAGGACTCCATGTCACCTTTCCAATGCCAGAAGAACATCAGGTTGCGTTCCTTTGAGGGAGGAGTACGCTCTTTTCTTGAAGGCCCTTAAGTCGTAACCGTTTGGAAACACCGCATTTAATATAATTTTGTATTGTTACAGCTATACATCTGACAAAATGTGTGACCGCAAGGCGGTGATCAAGAATGCCGACATGAGCGAGGAGATGCAGCAAGATGCGGTGGACTGTGCAACGCAGGCACTTGAGAAGTTTAACATTGAAAAGGTAACAACTATTTTTACAAGCCTGCATTTTTTTTATCATACCTGCAGCCCACGTCTTTCAGCGCTGAGCTAAAAAAACAAAGTAGCCTATGT
This sequence comes from Papilio dardanus tibullus, assembly GCA_013186455.1. Lineage (NCBI taxonomy): Eukaryota > Metazoa > Arthropoda > Insecta > Lepidoptera > Papilionidae > Papilio > Papilio dardanus. Next base: position 99,094 of record QDHC01000409.1, on the reverse strand, counting down.
TTTCTTCCAGGCCATGTTGTACATCAATGCAAAATTTTGTTGAGATCTTTTCAGCTGTTTTGGAGATACCAATGTAATTTTCGCATCTCTAATATTAGCAAGATGAGTTTCATACAACCTCTAAATTGCTCTTTTTTGTTATACAATTGCTACTTTCCAAGATTTTAGATACAGAGTCTATTTCTTTGTCAACTTTATGTTACACTCCATAAGAATTAAACTCCTTTAGCTAATAATTGAACTTGAACTGTTTTATTTACCAGCAGAATTTTATAGAAATAAAATAAATTGACTTAGGTGAAACATATAGGCTTATGAGTTATATATAGTAATGTGGTCAATAAGATAATAACAGATTATTTACAATAGAAGCTGCAACACTATGTTATCTAATTTTAAACTAGTTTGAGCTATGCAAAGCTTAAAAAACTATGGCCTGGCCTTGAATTTTTGAATACTAATTAAATTACTATACTATTAGCTACACGTTGCTATGAGGCTGATTTAATTTGGGATCCTTATCAAGTTTCGGTTGGCCATGATAAAATGTGGTTGTAATTAAGATAAAATAACATTTGACATTATTTTTGATTTGACTTTTTGCTAATTGTAGTTTGTCTATGGTTTAGCATAGTGCGTAGTACTCATAGATGTACACTTTCAGGATATTGCTGCGTTCATCAAGAAGGAGTTTGACAAGAAGTACAACCCGACATGGCATTGCATAGTCGGCCGCAACTTCGGCTCGTATGTCACGCACGAGACTCGTCACTTTATATACTTCTACCTTGGCCAGGTCGCCATTCTCCTGTTCAAGAGCGGTTAACCCTCTACACTGCACCTTTGCTCTAAATTTTATGTTGTTAGCGATGGACATAGTATAACCGGGTTCGAGGTTCACCTCTCGAACAAGCTGCCAACTCATCCCATGCACCGTGACTTAGGACACGACAATTTACATTCCTACCTGTAGGTAGCATTTACCTAGTTATTTCGTCTTGTATGTGAGGCTTGGGGTGCGTTGACTTCGGGAGGTGTGTGTGGTTGTGTGAGTGAATGGCAGAGTGAGCGGTCCGCCTCTTCTCCCCTCGGCGACGGTGTCCCCACGCGTCGAATCTCCAACACTTTAGTCCCCGGCGCACTCGATGTATGTTTCTGTGTAGCTATATGTTAAGGTTCAATCGACTTGGGAAAAACTCACTTTTAGTGTATTTATATTATTAAAATTTTTAGTTTTATTCCTAGACTTTAACCTAGCATAGCTGAAGTCATATGTTAGTACTTATCTAAATTTATTGTTAATTTCTTTGTTTTACATACACTGGAGATATTTTCACTACTTCTATAATAAATTAAACTTTCTTACAAACCCATTTTGATGTTTTATTTCGTACATAAAGACGAAAGTGACCCTCAGCAAATAAGTGACTTGGTTGTTGAGTATTTGGCCAGGTGGCAAGCAAACAGCAGGTTCCTGAATAAGTTGATTAGCTAATGTTGATGGTTATTCAGATATAGATCGACTCCACAGGAAAAAAATCTCGGTTGGACTAATGGACTAACCCATCGATTCCTTATCCGCCCAAAACGATGTCTGTTTCTGACATAACGACGCGTGGTAATACTTCCTCTTCGCGCCTATGATCTATTTGGTTTATTCTAGCAGCTGCTAAATGCGACTACCTTTTTTAGTCAAGAAATGTCACCCCTATAGGGGGCGATACGGTACAATGGCGTAGGGAGTGTGGGACTCGTTAACTAATACCTCTCTAGCCTTTAACGCATTACGGGGCCCCAGGCACTAAAACTGACGACCGCGATCCCGCCTGCGTCAGTTGCTGAGGCAGCTCTCTCAAAGTGGAAGGACACAGGGTCACACCCCATCGGTCCTAGATCTGCTAGCAGAGTGGTACCAAGCGCCTCTTCCCGTGGCCCCAAGGGCTGCAGGTGGGCAGGGTAAACCAGTACCCATGCGGCCCCACCGCGTCGCAACCACGGTGGGATAGGGAAAGTGGCGCATCGAAATACCAACACTTGTCCTCCCTCACGTGGCTCCTCTTAGTTTCACAGTATCAATAACCACGGTAACTAGAGTCCCACCGCCACGACAAGGCGGGAACCGGTCGGGGAAAAATGCCGTTACCATGGCTTGAGCCATTAATTTCTATAAGATAACTATCTGATCGGATATAAATTAAGCTTGTGAATTTAAGTAAGTTCAGTTGCGCCAGGGATCCCCTCTATTATGCCAAATTAGATTACGACAGCTCGCTAGTGCCCCCCTGTCAATGTCAGTCAAAAAATGTCGTTGTTCCTTAGACTATTAATATATTAAGACCGCTGGCCAGCGTGTCACCGAAAGGGACAAAACATGTAGGACATGAATATTTCACTGCCACTTTTACACCCCAAAACACTCCAACGCACCATGTTTATGTGAAGTGACATTGCACTAATAGTTCACATTTTGTTTACAATAAGAATTGTTAACTTTTATATTAAATAACCTCCTTCTGTTGGAAGTCGGTTAAAAAAATGGTAATAAAACGCTGACAAAAAAGGCATTTTTGTCATACCGAAGTGCTGGCATATAAAAAACCGGCACGCAGGGTGAAATATAAGATTCTGCATTCTATCTCGTTCTTTTACAAGACACGGAAATAAGTCCTTCTTTTTCTTGTGTGAATGAGACAAATATATCCAGCGGTCTATGTTTTCTGTGTCTACGCTTTGTTCACTGATCTATTGGATCAGGATCCTAAAAGCGGTAGACCTCAGTTATATTTACAAGATTTATTGATAGACAGGACGCGTAGATAGTAAATATATCTGAAGTTAACTTACAATACATTCACAAAGCTGATTGTCACTTATGAAGTGACTATGACAATACTACCTGCAATCAGCCAGACACTTTGGATGGGGCAAACGGCCTACCAGACACTTTAAATGTCCGCGCGGCTAAAGCTAAAAAAGTCAACTTAACTTATTTTAACCGCTTGATTTTCACATATAATGTTTTGGAGACTATGATAATACCCCCTGGAAAGAGAAAGACACTTGCAATAACCTCCATTCAATACACCTGCATAGTCCGAGCGGCTCCTGAGCGCTGACGTGTCTGGGAGACTGTTTGCCCCATCCAAAGTGTCTGCTTGCTTGCAGGAGATATTGTCATAGTGCCTTGGGCATCATATGTGAAAATCACCTTTGTCAATGTATGTAATCTTTAGTAATATTGATTGCAAATTTTGGCGCGTGATTGCGCGAAACTGCCCAACTGGACAGGATAACTAATGCCCATTCGCTTAGAGTGCATACAAGTACTATCTAATCGTATATAAATTAAGCTTGTGAATATAAGTGAGGTCTGCCGCTTCCAGGATCCTCCTTTATGTATCCGTATCCATTTTTATCGCGCACTCGGTCTTCTTCGGTGCAATGGAAGCATATAAATATAGGCGATAAACCATTTTAATGCTTATTTGATTTTCGCATTAGTAAACTCGAACGTCTCTTACGAACTAGTATTTATTATTGCAACACTAGGTTAACATTTATAGTCGTTTGTTGTTTACTACAAGCATAGAATAGTGGCGGGAATACTCGGCTTGATAAACATAATAATAATTATTATGGAGTGGTCTAACAAAAGAACGTTAGAATTAATAGACCTTTACAAATTGGAACCAGTCTTATGGAACCCCAAACATCCAAATCATAGAAAAAGCCATAACAAATACTGTGCATGGGAGGGAATTAAAGCAAATTTAAGCTGGAAAGTTACAGTGCAGGAGTTAAAAGTGAAAATGAAATCCGTTACAACTTATTATAAAAGGCACCTGAAGAAAGCATTGGAGGCTGGAACAAGCACGGACGAAGTTTATCAAACAAATTGGTTCGCCTTTGAGAAGATGAATAGTTTTCTTTCTCATATATACAAGAGCCAGTTTACTACATATGCTCCACAGGTAAAGTGATACTTATACCAAAGATATATTATAATATAGATGGAACATTCGAAGCCTAAAAGTGAGGAATTTTCTTCCGTTTCCGGAGGTCTCCTGTAGGAAAATTTCCCCTAGTGTTGTCCTTTACATTACATTTGCGGACATAAAAAGTCGACCGAATGTAACCTCTTTTCTCATATTTTAATTTTATTTCATAGTATTTATTAACGTTTAATATTAAAATTAATCAAGACATTTTTAAAACACTAATTAAAAATGTATAACACAAATGTATACCACAAAACAAAAATAGTCTTTATTAAAAATTGTTTGGATTTAATTTGTTTTAAATAAAATAATAATAATTAAAATGATAATTAACATTTGAATGATTGTTTTAATTTATTCTATTGTTTATTTTAAAAATTTAAAAAAAAACACAAATTTTCCCAAACTTGGGATAATGTTCATGATACTGGCGAACAATTTTTTTGAAATGTAATCTCGCCTGGCTGACAATGTATACTTAACCAAATTACTATGTAACAATTTTTATTTCACTCAAAAATGAATTTGATACTTGTAACTTTGGTGGTAATGTAACTTGTTTTCCATCCATTACATGTAAGCAGTATGGAAAATTGTCATGAAAATCTGCTTATTTTATGAATCACTCTTGCTTATCAACCAGCATGTAATTTTAATTTTCAGGCCAGTGAAAAAAAGGATACACAGAAAAGTATCAACACTAAGGAAAGAATAAAAGAAAAGGAAACAAAACCAAGTATTGAGATCAAATTACAAAACAACAAAGAAAACGATCTACCTCCAAAGATCATGGAACCAACGCAGCAAACGCAAAAAGTGGTAAATGACATTGATACCAACAATATAGAAAATTTACGATTTTTTACAAAATTTTTAGAATCTAAAATAAGATCAATAAGTGATCCCACTACACAAAGAGATTTAATAAATGACTTAACTACTTTGTGTTTTCGAGCCGAAGAGGCTTATCAAGCTTTACAACACAAACTATCCACAATCCAATCACCGCCTCAACAAACACTTGCATCATCTATTCCATCTACGTCCCAAACATCGCAAAAAACAAGTGAGCAAGATGAGCAAATACTCACATCGGATGAGTCCTCTGATCAAAATGCACAAACATCACAAATGCCATCAAAAAAGGTGTCACAAATAACCATCACCAGTGAAATAAAAACAAAGAACCTTATATACTAAGGGGACTGCGCACTTCATACTAGAAAAAGGGTCCGAGAAGAGATGCAAAATATGAAGTCCGTTGTCCCTTTCATGTGTTGTCATCATCGTTTACAATTTTCCCAATTCCCCAAATATTTTTTACACTAAAAATACAAACCCTTTAGCATTTTTTTCGTTTTAAACATCCTTCCAATATAGTCTATTTAGATTTACGTTTCCTAATCGGTAAACAAATTTATGACAACGAAATGAACAAAAGTAATTGCCGCGAACTGAGAATGAAGTGACATTTGTCCATATAGTATTATAGAGCATTCTACACAAAATTCACAGACAAAATCATGCCAATTTTCTACTTTGTTAAAAATTTACAGTGCAGAAATGTTATATAACGCCATTTTATCTGGTAATAAAAAAAAACCGTTTATAAATAATTTTCTTTGAGTGAACTCTTATATTTATCTTATAACAAATAAACTCTGAAATATTTTTAACAACCTATTATAGTATTATTGTTGTAATAAAATAATTATTAATTAGTATATTAAAAATGTATCGATTAATTAAAATTATTATTAAAAAACTAAGAAACAAAATATACTAATTTTATGTAAATAATGTAATAGAGATTACAATTTTGTTATCGTTTTTTTAATTATTCTTTATATTGTAATTGTTTAATTTACTAAATGCTTTTAGCAATTGTTTCTTATATGACCAATAAAACTGCTTCACTAATTACAATTTATTTCTTTACCTTAACCCCGTCCTTAAAATAACAAAAATGTCTGTGCAAATTCATGCATAACACGACTGTTATTTTTTACTCAAAACGGGGCAATTACATTTTTTAGGATCTAGGCATGCAAGCCGTGATCAAAATTAATTTTAAAACAGGGCGTAAGAAGAAAATTGTTAAAAAGCGCGAGCGATAAAGTCTTCGACGCCCTCGTGCTTCCTGCTATTGTCGCGTCGACCAACCGGCCGGCTCTACTATCGAAACTTTGGCGCTGTTACCGAAAACGGGACAATTTGGCGGAAATTATTCCGGAGACACCGGGACATACGACTGTAAAACGGGACAGTCCCGTTCAAAACAGGACGTCTTGTCACGTTATTCATGCACAGAAATAATCTACAATTATAGTGAGAAATCTCATTTACTAATCAAAGAGATATTGTATACTAGCTGTTGTTCGCGACTTCGTACGCGTGAAATTAAAAAATGTAGCCTTTGTTACTCGGCGATAATATAGCTTTCTAATGGTGAAAGGTTTTTTGAAATCGGTCCAGTAGTTCTTGAGTTATTTCAATATTACAAAGTTTCCCTCTT
>QDHC01000409.1:54707-85438 GCA_013186455.1 Papilio dardanus tibullus | reverse complement strand
TCAACATAATTGACTAATAGGAAATATCAGCTTCAACATAATTGATATTACAGTTGGATTTCCCCGGTATCCGCATATCATCTGTGAGTATCGAGAGTCCCGCGGGGACTAACACGTTCCGAACACAATGGGAACAGAGCACGGTGGAATTGAGCCGTGGCATGGACTTCACACCGCGTGGCAGCGTGTTAGCTCGCTTCACGCATTTACAGCATGATGAATTCGTATATGTGTAAGTAGTACCAGAACGAGCATTATATTATTTGATTTTAGTAGCTAAGCAATTTAGAAATTAAATCTTAAGCCTTGTTCGCACCAGGATAGTATTTTAGTCGAGTAGCATATATCCGATAAAGGATTAACTACTGTTCGGACTCGTTTAAGCCTAAACTATGCACTAGGGTAGTAATTTAGTAACTAAACGTGTCCGAACAGCAACATTTTAGTAGAGTAGATTAGTAAATCCTTTGTTCGGATACGTGGTACTTGCTACTCGACTAAAATACTAACCTGGTGCGAACAAGGCTTTACACACGCGCTCAGATCGATAGAAACACTGTAAATAGCTATACATATAGACAAAATTGGTAGAAAGTGCACTTGAAACGTTTCCATTACGATTTGATAACATTCTGCTGGAAGTCGGTTAAAAAGGAAAACAATTAATCAGTCTTTATTAAATATGATTCAGGTTCTTTTAATCATGCGCGTGCGTTCTACAAACTATACCTCTTAAGTCTGCTTGTTTGTATGCATTGCTTTTGGTCGGAGTCGATAGTGTCATTAGTTTGTTTATCAATGCGACGTTGCCACTTATCATTAAGCACAATACGGCAACGCGGTGCATAATCATTGAATTGTAGTTAACAAGTCTAGGAAAAGCGCGAAACTCATATTGTAGAAACTCGTTAGATCGTTTTGTACACTCAACTTATCTTCAAGGTATAACTTTTCCACCGAAATATGTACGCATCTTCGACATATAATATTGTATCGTAATCCGCTTAGAGATTAAAGTCCCAAATATGAGTACCGTGATGAGAGGAAGGGCTTAACTTCTAGCCTCTTTCTCACACACGTCGAGGCCCTACCAAGAGGCCACCGTAGCCGGGCCGTGGATACACTAACATGGACTCCGCGACCCGGTCAGGAGACGAAGGAATATCACTTAAATATGCGTAGCTTTGTACGAAAGCCTTACTATTAACATAGACTGTTGTAAGTGATGAAAACTCATTCAATTATTTATGATGTCCTAGTATCGAAGTCAACAATACTCTCGGTCAAGCGGCAATGGGGACTGTACGTATTTTCATGGCACCAACACTCGATGAGAATGGAGCTCAATTGCCTTTTGAAGATCAGAGACGTCTTATGATCGAGCTGGATAAATTCACACAACCATGTAAGTATTGTGGCAACTGAAAATAAATGCTTAATCTCATTACGTATAAAATGCCATTGAAAGTGTCGTTAGGGAAAAATGTTCGAATTAATATGATAATGTTCTCCTTGACGTGTCCGTCCATGGCGAACCTAAGTGCTATTTCAGAGAATGCCATCTTAAATGTCTAAAGCATTATTTTAGTTCACTATCCCATCCTATCCTTTTCTTATAATGAAATGATGGGAAGGGGAAATGGATATGGCGGGGGTGGGGACGTATAGGAAGAGGAATTATCATCTTACTGTGTGTCTTCTCCTCCGTAGATTAAGGGTAGGCAACGCATCTGCAATAGCAGATGTCTGTGGGCAGCGGTCGCTATTTTAGCGAATCCAAGTGGCCGCTTGCTCGTTTGCCACTTTATAATAAAAAAAAGATGACTGGAAAATACGTATTTAGTTATAACAAGCCATCTTTAATTTGGACCAAAGTGCGACTTAGCTAAGCGAGTAGGTAGCGCCTACTAGTAGGCCTTCGACAACGTCTAGAAGACTTAACATACTAAATATTCCAGTGAACGCGGGTACCAATACGATCCGTCGTAGCAGTGTCGATTCATCAGTGACCATCCCATACGAGCGTACGTTCCGGAGCCAGGCGGGCCGGCCGGGCGCCGCGGGCAGCGCGCAGGCGGCACAGTTCGACTTCTGCGGCTGCGGCTGGCCTCACCACATGCTCATACCTAAAGGCACCCCTGAAGGATATCCTGTGGTGGTGTTCGCTATGGTCACCAACTGGGACGACGATAAGGTATGTGATATAAGTGTTACCATATCCTAATTATTAACCGACTTTCAACAGAAGGAGGTTATCAAGTCAATGAGTTTTTTTTTATGAATGTTCGGAAGTTGGGCAGCGAGTTCTGAACCGATTTACGTGATTCTTTTTTTGCTCGATGCAAAATAGCTGCCATTTGGTCCCATATTTTCGTTTTAAAAAAACTATTTAGTAGTTTTTGAGTTATTTTTTTAACTAGCAACACAGAACAAATACGAAGGTGCAGATAATTTAGCTATGGATTCCATACTTAGAAATATTTCTACTTTCAGGCGGCATAAATACGAGTATGCTTAAAGTAGAGACTACTTTTGTGGCTTATCATGAGTATAACCGTTTTATTCCGAAACGAGAATCAGCGTTACTGTTGTACTTTCTACGTTTAGTACTGGTACATTCATATAATTTATTCCTAAATACAGAACATCCTTGTTCCTGGTACTTCTTATGATACATAATTTGGTCCAATGAGACCCTTGGGTTATCCTATTAAGTTCGGAGTGTCCTCCAGTGTCGTATAATCGACGACTTATTGGTTCTCGTTTATTGCAGCATTTCGATCACTTCATTATCCTGGCCATTTAATATTTTTTTTAATTTTTTTGTTTTTTAAAGTACCCACACCTTTTTTTAATTGTCTCCTAGATCGAGCAAGATTTAGTAGGAACCTGTAATGACGCTGCGGGATACTGCGGCATCAGGGACCGTCTTTACCCGGATAGACGTCCAATGGGCTTTCCCTTCGACCGTCCGGCGCCTATCGGTATACTAGAAGACTTCCTCAAACCCAACATGGCGATCAGCCAATGCAGTATTCGCTTCACCGACGCAACTAGACTACGTACTCAACAAGGGTAGGTTTGTTGTCGTTATTATTTAAGCCATCTTTACAAAAAGCCATAGACATAGACATTTTTTAGATTTTTTTAATAAAACTAAAACTACAGACTCGCGGTCCGTCGTCATTCCTGCTCTGTTGTTCCTGTTATCTTATGTTTATTACAATTTTCTATAGCTATACTATTTTTGAAATTTTACACTGGCAACATTTTTTGTTTATGATTTTAAATGGGATTTTCCGGACGTCGTTGCATACTATTGAAAATCATTGCATTTATTAATTTAATAATTAGATATTCCGTTTTTGTAAATTTGGCTTAATTTTACTAGTTTGACAGCTGTCATTATGACATTTAATTATGGAAACCAAAGAAACAGATTGTCAAAATCACGTTAAAAGTTATTTTGTTCTGGTTATCATTAAATATTTGATGATTTTTTTTAGTTTTTCATTCTTCTTTTTTATTTCTCAGCTGTCAAACGAGTGTAACGATTTAAGAATTAAAAAAAAATGTGCAAATACTTTTCTACCTCAATGTTAAGTATTTAATATATGTGAAATGTTGATAAAAATGCCTATAAATTGGATAACTGTGTAATAGTTCTCAAATTTCTCTTGAAAATGAGACAATAGTTTATTAAGAATGAAATGAAGATTTTCATTGAAAATTAGACTAGATAGTAAAAATATATTATGTACTATAGATCGACACCAAGCGGTATTGCGCAGCCGTGTGAATGCCAGATGGAATATACTTCAAAGGACATAGACCAAATAATAAGAAAGCCATATTATTTCAATAAAAATGAGAATAAATATTGTCCAGATTACATATTTTCAAGGGTGAAAAAAATTAATAAACCATAGATTTTTTAACTGTAGTCTTCCAAAGACAACACAAAAATAACATAATATAAAATTATGTTTATATATGCTGTTCTTTCATTTTTGGCAATTAAAATAAGTAAGTATATTGTTATAAAATTATATTAATTAATAAGTTTTAAGTTCTTAAGAAACAGCAATGTTTAAAGAACTTACTAGTTTTAGTTACGGGTCATATCTAGATGTAATTATGTCAATATTTTGTACTTTATTTATTTACATTTATAAGACTTAATAAATATTGTCTTTCGTAGTATTTTGTTTTATTCCTACACCAATATTCTGCTAGGGGTGCGGCTTAACAATTTTCAACAACAAAACAAGTAAACAACGAACGAAGTAGAGACCCGATAGGAGTATTGTGTTCTGTGATAGGGATTGGCGTTGATTCAACGAACTAGTTAAATCGACCGTTGACCGATTTTCATTAAACTAGTTGAATTCAAAGTAAATCTACATAGGAAACGAACGAACACTACAAAGCTCAAACAACTATAATAACAATCTAAGAATGTATGAACAAGAAAACACACATCAAAGACCCGCAACACGCGAGGTGCATTTATGTAAACACTTCACTATTCAATATACATGTGGCGCCATCTGTTGCGGAGTAGCGGAAACAGCACTAATATTGTTCGTTATTAGTTTTTTAACGGAATAAATAAAAGCAATCAAATTACTTATTAAATCTCGTTTTTTTTATTAAATATGTAACTAAAATAAAAGTTCAACAAAACATTTTAATTACATAATATTATTTTTTACAATATTTTATCTTTGCGGCTCGAATTTATTTATTTTTGATACATTTATTTGTTTCGCCGCCCTCCAAAAGGAACAACGTAGTATCCGTTATCCCTTTCTGCATTATTAAATTCCATAGGTCTGTAGTTTGGAGATTCTAAACCAGAGTACATAGGAAAATATCTTGCATCTGGTCTATTTGGCATTGGTGGCGCAGGTCGATTATTATTGGGATTGCTGGGATATCTGGGGTAGCTAGGATAGTCAGGGTAGCCAGGATAACTGGGGCGATTGGGATCATCGCGCTCGACAATCTCAATCCTTAATTTTGGTCTTTGTGTTGTTGTGGAAACCGGGTGTGTACATCTGCATGATTCCGTTTGCGTTGGGGGCACACATGTTGTCTGTGCATTGATGAATACGAACGCCGATATTAACGTCACAATCTACAATAATAAAAAAAACAGTTAATAATGTTATTTTCGTTCTACAATTACATTCCACAATTTAGTTACACTGCCGAAAAACTTAACTAAAAACATACTGTCCACTACCGTAGATTAAGTTTCTTATTTTTATTAAGCCCATTGTACTTTATATTATTAAAACTTTTATATTAATTTCAAAAATCTTATAAATAAAATTCATAATAAAATTACCTGTAGAATGAAAGCCATGTTGAGGACTGAACATGATAAGCAAAATGTATTCTTATATACTATAAATAATTTATAAATACAGTTAGAATTAAGTTAATTTATACTTAATTGTGCGGTTACATTCTTGAACATAAGTTATCAGAAATGCACCGTTATGAGGAGAAAAGTATGCGTACAAAGTAAGAAAAAGGAGAGACTTATATATTTACCTGACGCTTTTACGGTGAAGGAAAACATCGTGATGCAACCTGCACATATCGGCGAAGAAATTCAAAGATATGTGTGAAGTCACGCAAAACACGCGCTAGACATGGAGTCCATCATGGGTCGAATTACTTAAGAAGAGCGTTAGTTTTGAATGAGGTACATCGGTAGAGCTATCTCTAGGAAGAGATGGAATGTGTAAGGTGACATGATCACGAACATTGAGATGACGGAATATAGCTAACGTGGAGGAACAAAAACTTGGTGAAATTAGAAATTAACCTAAGTTAAATTGTATACTGTTACAAAACCGTACGTATTTGAGTATGTGGTCTTAATGACATTTAAATGGTAATAGAAGAATTTCCAAAACTAATATTAAATTGCGAAAGGTAAAGTCGGCTACATCAGTTGCACGAATTGGCTAGTTTAACCAGAGAGACATACCACACACGCAAAGAAAGGCGTTCGGTAGAAGTACATCTGCGTTTCCTTTTGTTTCTTCCTAATTTTGATTCAAGAGGGTAAGAACCCTTGTCACCCGCTTCTTGTAAACAAGGGATGGGAACAGGAGGTGGATTTGACGGATCGTGGTACGCATAAAACGGTTTTTCCTTTTTCTGTACGTCTCCCTACCTGTCTGTTAAATGGTGCTGCATCTGCTTCGCTATTTTGGCGAATTAAGGCGGTTTGATCTTTTGCGTCCTAATGCTATTGATTATATCGTATCATTAATTTAATTTTAGCAATGTAGTGTACAATTTAGGAATGAGGTATTGGAAGCTGTCTTTTCATTCGGTCATTCTTATTCTATTAAGTCACAACTCTCGTTTCAAAATGAATAAAAAAGTAGACAATGTGCTTACTTTCAAGTTTTCATGTAAGTGTTTCTAGGTCAGAAACATGTTAGTTTGAAGCATGCATTAGATCTTAAAATATCTATTTGAGAGGAACAAAGGATAAAGACATTTTTCTACGATTTCTTCTTCTATTGCTTTCCATCCTTCTACCCATGCTAAGTGGGTTCGTAGTTCGTAGCATAAAGCTTATATATTTAACTATGGCATTCTTGTAAGCCTAGGTCAGCTAGTTGACTGAAATGTTCTCATCTCTTCTTAAACAGTACCATCCTCCAGTACGAAGAGAGTAAGGAGGTGCAAGTGCCTTAGTAAACCGTGTATAAATAAAACTTTTGCATTAATTAATAGAATAATTTATTTTATTTCCAAATAATTTACTTAATTAATAATTTTAGTGAAATACAGCAGTACATTGCAGATTCTTAATAATTTAATAAATAAATACAGTAATTATTAAAATAAATAAAACACAATGTTTTGCTAATTAGGTCTTTCTGTGGAATTCTTCTTAATAACCTTCCGACGTACTGCGACCGGCATCATGTAAAAACCACCTCTATCACCTACAGGATATAGACTAGGATATCTCCCAGGTTGACTGTTCTTAGGGAACACGAAGTACTTTTGTATAGTCGGTTGCAGTACAACGGGTTGACGCCTGTCTATGGGTTGCGGGTCACGTGTTCTATCTTGTTCTCTGACCCGGACGATCTCTATGGTCCTAGGTGTTGTCGTAGTAGAATGGTTACAACCGCATTCCGTCGATGCAGCGCATTGTCCGTTCACGTTGATGAAAACAATTGCGAAGCAGATGAACACCTGGTGAGCAAATTATTAATTAAAAATAGTAAAATTATCCTCTTGCTGTGAGACTCCCCCTCGGAAGATTATGGGTAGGCAACACATCTGCAATCGCAGATGTCTATGGGCAGCCGTCGCTTCGCTATTTCATCGACTCCAGGTGGCCGCTTGCTCGATTGCCTTGTAGTATAAAAAAAAGTCTGTCGCTATCCCATTCCTATATGGTCTTACATAGTCACATGTAGTGTCTTCCACTTCGTTTAGTTTATAGAAGATTGGTGAAGCCGTTTCAGTCTCCTCTCAGTAGGACGTTAAAATTAAACAAGATAGTTATAACAACATTAACATGTGAATTAGAAAGTTACTTAAAGTTACTCATTTAAAATAACTATTGAAATATCTTACCGTGTGTAATGGTAGAGCCATCTTGATCGAATTTTGTTACAATATTTAAACTTTCTTTTATATAGTTTCGATTACATTCCTTTGTAATTATTTGCTAACCTCAAACTGATATAAAAATAATTATACTCGTACAGTTAATTACCTCTCATTAATGAGGAATGTTGTAATTATAGGAATTGACGAAATTTTTAATGTGTGTATGTTTTTTTAATGTATTGTAATAGATATCCAAACTCCTCCCTCAAGGGCCGGTAAACACATCTGCGGTTCCTCTGGCGTTGCAGGTGTCCATGGGCGTCGGATCAACTAACTTAGGCGATCCGCTGCTAGTTTGCCCCCTTCTCCTATAAAAAAAGTTTTGTTAAAATATTTGAAATGTAACTAGTTCAACTTTTCTTATATTATTACAAAATTAAACAACAAAATAATTATTTGTAATATTTTTATAACAAATTAAAAATGCAACAACAACTTGTACAATTCACAATCGACTGGCATTTTGAGGACATAGTTGTTATTTTATTCAACGATAACGTATTGTTTTTAACCATATCATTATTTCCCTTTGTTAGTTTTACGACTTTTTCTCGTCACTTTTTTGTTTTTTCTAAAAAAGTCATTCAGTTCACCGGAGAACTCTTTAGTTTGTTGTTTTCGATTCTCATTGTTGTTTACTATTGTATCATCTCTAAAAAAGTCATTCAGTTCACCAGAGAAATCTTTAGTTTGTTGTTTTCGATACTCATTGTTGGTTACTGTTGTATCACCTCTAAAAAAGTCATTCAGTTCACCGGAGAATTCTTTTGTTTGTTGTTTTCGATTCTCATTGTTGTTTACTATTGTATCATCTCTAAAAAAGTCATTCAGTTCACCTGAGAATTCTTTAGTTTGTTGTTTTCGATTCTTATTGTTGTTTACTATTGTATCATCTCTAAAAAAGTCATTCAATTCACCGGAGAATTCTTTAGTTTGTTGTTTTCGATTCTCATTGTTGGTTACTGTTGTATCATCTCTAAAAAAGTCATTCAAATCACCAGAGAAATCTTTAGTTTGTTGTTTTCGATTCTCATTGTTGTTTACTTCGGTGTCATTCCTAAAAAAGTCATTCAAATCACCAGAGAAATCTGTCATTTGTTGTTTTCGATTTCTGCTGTTATTTATTTCTGTATCATTTCTAAAAAAGTCATTCAATTCACCAGAGAAATCCTTAGCTTGTTGTTTTCGATTCTCATTGTTGTTTAATTCTGTGTCATTCCTAAAAAAGTCATTCAAGTCACCAGCGAAAGTTATATTCTGTTCGTTCTCGTTGTTACTTGTATTACTAGCTGTGATTACATCAAAGTTCACACTTTTATTTCCTTCATTATCTATGAAAAAATCATTTAATTCACCTTCGAATGTTTGATTATTTGAAATGTTTGTATTGTTTGCTGTTGTAATATTATCCCATTGCCCTTCATCATTTCTTGGATCAGTATTATCTAAACGATCTTGATCGGGTATTATTCTTTCTACTATTGGCTTTGAATTTAAATAATTATTATTTTTGTTATCTTTAATTTTTTGTCCTTTATATAAAGTAACTACTCTTATTACAGGTTTGTATGTATCACATTTATTTGTCCTATAATTACTGTTTCGTTCGTGGTGTTTAACTAAATACTGGTATCCGGTCTCTATACCTTTTTGGTTTTTATAATTAGAAATGTAGTGAATCGATGTCGCACCTAACACAGTGAACGTAGACAGCATCTATTAAAAGAAATGATTATTACAACCTTTACAGCAAAATGTAGAATTGGATTAATCAAAGGTCCGATACGGGAACAAACAACTCTTTTCTTCGTAAGCGACACTTACGATCTGACAATCGTCAACATTTTTAAGTGATTTGAATTTGAGCCTGATCGTTTAATTTGCTGTTACTTATTTAAATATCGTCTTGGTATTCGGCCGTAAAGCCTTGTATTCACCATTATTATAGTCGAGTAGCAAGTAATTTAATAACTAAACGTGTGCGAACAGCAACATTTTAGAAGAGTAGATTAGTAAATCCTTTTATTTGGATACTTGCTAATTGCTATTCGACTAAAAAACTATCGTGGTGCGAACAAGGCTTTAGAGTTATGTTAGCCAGTAAGTATATACTCACCAATATTGTTAGCTGGTACATTTCTATTATTTCTAGTAAAATCACTGTTTATATGTACTTATTTGAAAAGGATTAAATGTTTAAGCTATATTTATACGGTCCATGAGTACTGCATTATGCAGTTCAACGCGTTATAATCGAAAATTTAAAGTAAAACCTAATCGTTCATGTGATATGTGAATAATTGTTAGTTTTTTGTTGTTTCCTTAGACAATTAGAAACTGAATTACTGGGAAGTTTTAGTAAAACAATCAAAGTTAATGTTGCACATCCTTTATTTGTTAGTCTTACGGTGAAGGAAAACATCGTGATGCAACCTGCACATATCAGCGAAGAAATTCAAAGATATGTAAAGTCACGCTAAATACGCGCTAGTCGTGGAGTTGCGGAAAATAGAGCTCATCGTGGGTCGAACCTAACTTTTTGATTATTTTTTTTTAATTCCACGCCAATTACCTTTAACGCCTGTGAAACGCAGTAAGTCTTTTCAGTAAACTTAACGATCAATTAAGATGTTTCTTATATGTACGAGTATTAAATGTCTATTAAAATTAAATATTTAAAAAAATGTTTCCCCTTAAAATATTGATGCTGAAAGGACATTCTATTTATGCTTTTAATAGACAAAAGAAATGTTATCTTTTATGTGAATGTGCTTCTTTTCCTTGGTTAAGTTTTAGTTAGCTTTGCTATATCATTATTCATCTTCTATACCAGGGGTGGCCAACTTGGTTAGACCTAAGATCTACTTAGAAGCAGCACAGTTTCGTAGACAATTATATTATATTTATGTCCTCTAGGTTTTTAACCGACTTCCAACAGAAGGAGGTTATCAAGTCAATGAGTTTTTTTTTTGCTTTGTCATGATCGACTGGACAAAATATTTGCGAACGACCGGTTGGCACCCCTGATATAGATAATTAATAATTTCATCGTTAGTTATAATTGTAGTTTAATTAGTTTAAATATAGTAGTTAATAATGAATCAAGGTTTCCATTCATTGAGTAATACCACGATGTCCGGTCACTTGATATCGAATTTGATTTTAATTGTAATTGTTGTCAATTATTTCGTATATTTTTTTAATTTTTAAACAATTGAAAAGTTTTCATTATAAAAAATTACATTGGTAGAGCCCGCTTTAACATCTTCGCAAGAATTGGCCGGCTCGCCCGAAACACACGAAAACACCACGACCACACAGAAGACACGTGTCAAATGGGAGGTATTCCGTGTTTCGTCTGATGAGTGTGGTAACAAATGCCTAATTTCAGTCAACTTTCCCTTCCTATCCTTTATTATAAGGAAATGATGGGAAGGGGAAGTGGATTAGGCGGGGGAGGAGACGCATAGGAAGAGGAATTATCCTGTTTCTGTGCATCTCCTCCTTAGATTAAGGCTAAGCAACGCATCTGCAATGGCAGATGAGTATGGGCAGCGGTCGCTTCGCTATTTCAGCGAAGTTGGAAGGTTTCCAGGTGGCCGCTTGCAAGTTTGCCACTTTATCATATAAAAAAGCTGTATCCAAAGAAAATTATATAGAAATACTTTTAATTTTTTGGGTGAAAGATATTTAATACAGGAAAATCAAAATTAAAAACAAATTAATTGAAAGGCATCTATTGTAATTCAGTCTTATAAATTAAAATTATTTACAATATTACACAGCTAAACTAAATCTATTGACCCGTTAAATTAATACAAATCTGAGTATTTGCTCACACGAGAATTATTGCTTGCGATCTCTGACTTCGTCAGTGAATTTAACCGTACAGTTGGTGATGGCCATGTTCGGTGATATGAAGTTTTTCAGAACTTTAACCTGAGGTGGTCCGGGACGGTCGAAGGGGAACCCCATAGCTCTCTTGTCAGGATACCGACGATCCCGTATACCGCAGTATGATGCAGCGTCATTGCAACTACCTACTAAATCTTGCTCGATCTAAAATAAATACAAGGAAAATAGTTTGGAATAAAAAACAAACAGTATAGAAGACACTTAAGGGTGAAAATAAATCTAAGATTATGAGCGATTCATGCAATAACGGTATACATACTATGTTATGATAAAGGTATGCTATATTTACTGCTAAAGATGGCTAGAAAAGTCAATAAAAATTAGCTCTTTGAATAAAGCCTTGTTTGCATTAAGATAGTATTTTAGTTGAGTAGCAAGTAGCAACGTCGAAGACCTGTTTCGCTTGGCACAAGACAGGAAGAAGTTCGCTGTGTTGACGGCCAACCTCCAATAGTAGAGTGGCACAAGAAGAAGAAGATGAAGAAGAGGCAAGTAGCAAGTATCCGAACAAAGGATTTACTAATCTACTCTACTAAAATGTATCGTTTCGGACACGTTAAGTTACTAAATTACTATCCTGGTACATTTAAGGCTAGATGAATTTGCTAAAAGCTAAACACGGCAAAAATATAGATATCTTTACTATCAAATAAACCCGTTTTTCTTTTTGATTCCTTTTTATGAGATTTATAACTCACTCTATCATCTTCCCAGTTAGAGACCATAACGAAGAGGGTCACAGGGTAGCCTTTAGTGGTGCCTTTAGGTATCAGCAAGTGATGCGGCCACCCGCAGCCGCAGAAGTCGAATTCTGCCACGCTCTGGTTACCAGCGGTACCTGGCCTGTTCAACTGGTTACGGAACGACCGCTCGTAAGGTATTGTCACCGATGAGTCCAAGCTTCTGCGACGAATCGTGTTCATACCAGGTTTTACTGTTGATAGAACAAATATTTAGACTAGTATAACTGATGCTCCAACCCACTTAGAGTTGATAATGATTGGGAGATGATGATGATCATCGTGATCATATCTATACTAATAAGAAGGAAAAATTTGTATTTGTATCCATTGTAACTCAAAAATTACCGGACCGATTTCACCATTCATTAGAAAGCGACATTATCAATAAGTAAGAAAGGCTATATTTTTTTATTTAAAGTCGTGAGCAACAACGGGTATTGAATAAAGTGGAAATACTAACTCCAGGATTGGTGTTATTCGTTTATTACAATTTTTTATACTTGATATTTGACTAATTTGATTAAATTACTCACAGCCTTGAGAGAATTTGTCAAGCTCAATCATGAGTTTCCTCTGGACGTTGAAGGTCATTGTGTTGCCAGTGTCGTCGTATACAGGGGCCATGAATATACGTATTGTGCCCATTGCACCTACCCCTGTTCTGTTATCCACTACAATACTGTTAAAGAAAATTAATATTAATCTTAGAAAATTCAAAATTAGCAGCTGTAAAGCGAAGAACTTCAACAATAGAAATTCTCTCTTCTTCACAATCCATATCTTTATCTGCATTGTATTTTTCTAGTTCTTTTCAGCATCTTACAATTGCTAGAATCCAACGGACGAGCTTATTGATTTTTAATAATACTCACACAAAGTTAAACTCTTCGTGCTGTAGATGTGTAAATCTGGCGAGCACGCTACCACGCGGTGTGTAATCCATGCCTCTACTGAGCTCGACGGTGCTGCGCTCCCAGAATGTGCCGAACACATTGGTGCCGGCTGGACCTTCCACTCGGACCGAGCTCACATTGATATTATCGAACACCAGCTGGAAAACGACAATTAATGCAGTAGTAGTTTTATCGTAAGTATTAGATTTTACATCATCCATTTAATATCGACATTTTATAGTATAAGGTGGCTATAGAGCAAGCTGAAACCAGCACTAAAATCATAAAGTGATTGCTAAACAAAGACAACCTGCATTTGTGTGGCCTTTCATTGATCGACAATATAGACAGCTAATTAGCTTAATATCAAAGTTACTGTCACAGATTATAAAACTAACTATTGATTTGTATCTAAGTCAATCACAGGATTCTTCAAGTTTCTTGCCCAACTTGAGAGTTTACCAACTTTAGTTTAGTTAATGTAATATTGAGGCTTTCTTTAAGGTAATAAACTCAATCAAACTAACGTTGCGTCGTCTGTAGGGAGTCAGTTTACTCTTGTACGTCTGGAAGATGTCGTCGATATGCGCGTGCCAGCGGTAGAAGACTGGATCACGCATCGCTGTTGCAGAGTCACCTATAACTCCAGGTCGTTCCTGTCAAAATAAATTATTATATGATTACTCTAGAATTATCCGTAAGACACCCAAGGACAAAAGCTTATTTAAAAATACCGTTCTGATAAATGTGGTCCCTTATTAAGGGAGTTATCGCATACATACTTATTTACATGTTACTATACCTTAATACCACATTTCTGATGTGTAATGGCATTTACAATTATTTACTCAGGCGCAGTAATACTCTCAAACGAACTGTAGTTCATTAGGCGTACCTAAACACCAAAAAACTCGTATAACAAAATCTCACCAAATTACGATGATCCGGGTCATGTACGTAGGAGATGAAGACATGCCCCATGTTATGATAATCGCCATAATAGTCCCTGTTGACGCTAAGGATGGAAGACTCCATGATGTTGCCGAGTATGTCGATTCCAGTTTCAGGGTCCAATTGCATTTTGCGTCCAGTAGGTCCTGGCTAAAAAGATAAATGTATCATAATCATTTGTCTGTCCGCTGTTGGAGGCCGTTATTAATTTAAAATAGGGCAAAACATTGGTTTAAAATTGAAGTTTTTATTAGTATTCTTATAATTTTTAATATTTTCGATATTGGCATGTTGTGTAAAACTTGTTATACGAACCAGAAGTACAGCATTTTCTTCGATAGCTTGTAAAATACGGTATCTCCATCTCTCCATTTCTGATACTTCCATTTTGATTTGTTCCACTGGTCTATCCAAATCAACTATAACGGAACCTGGAAATCTAAAACAATCGTAGGTACATTATTCATTTATTCCTTACGGTACATTTTACAGTTTAGGAAATAATCTGGGATGATTAGAATGTAGAAACGGTAGATGTATGAATTATAAATTGGCCTTATTAGAATACTAGTCAAATAAATCTCCAACTATTGACTACTGACATTTATATTACTACATCCTTCACAATACAACTACGAGTACCATAACAATCGAATCCAAGTTACATTGGTTTCTATCAATCTTTAATCATTCCATACTCAATCTATACATATAACCAGTATGGGTTAACATACCTGGGGGCCCAAGCACGACTGGCTACGTGCAAGTCCAGTTTGGGGAAGTAAGCTTCCTCGATTGGAGCATTGAAGTCCTTATACATGTTCACACGACCCAGGTCGTTGCAGAAACGTTCCGCGTTGTATCTGAAATATTAACAAATTCATGTATCACATACTAAGATGTGATGGTCGGAGGCCGAATAATCATGATTACCTCTCTTATAGCTCTTATTTTTCTACCCAAGTAAAGACTTGGGGAACACGGGGAATTAAGGGAAAGCCCTTTAGCATTCCATATCACTAATTATGTGTCAATTCTCAAACAGTTTACCTTGCTACAATTTGTTGATGCATGTAGTAGAAGAGTTCTCCACGTCTATCCTTGTCAACTATGCCCCCAGTTGTCAGATCGAAGGGGTATACGAGATGCCAATGCCAATGGTGAAGGTTTAAGGCGATATCCTCACGGAAATATGCAACGCGCTGTTCCGGCTCTTGATCCGACGCTGTTAAGTTCTGAGGTATTGTTACTGGTATCTGTTTAAGGAAAGAGAATCCAAAATTATGATACAATATCCAATTTGTTGGTCAAATGATTGAACTGGATATAGCATTAAAATTATCATCAAAGAACTAATCGCTGGTGGAAATGGGACACGCAACTTCTATAAAACAGTTTACTCTGATAGTTCAGTGATCTTAATCTCAATGAACGACGACCAGTGGACGCCTTTTGAAGGACAATGATAATGAAGCAATAATGAGCCTACGTATTGTATTTTAACGTACCCTCGGTCCATTCTTTGTAACACTATTTTTTTCACGAACTTGTCGAAACGCTTTCGGGTCTAAAAATTTATCAGGAAACGTCTCCGTAAGTGTCGGTATATCCATACCTTTTGTATCTTTTCTGTAACAGAAATTATTATTGTCTTCTACAATGATTGGGAAAAATGCTTTGTTAAGAAAAATGTTTTAGTAGAGTCTCGTTCTAAAAGGGATAAGTAGTCTACGACCTACAAAATGTGTTCCAATATTGATATAGATGAAAAAGATAAATTATTTTTTTTCTGAACACTTTATCCTTCATTTTAACGATAGAGTACAAGTAAAACTAATGAATCTAGATTGTGAATAACCTGTGCAGCATTGCCACGGAGAGGCAGTAGTTGAACATGTACGGGTTGATATGAAGCTGGCAGTAGGACAATAGAGAAGTCAAATCGTCAATGTCACGCATTCCTGGAACATAAATTGTTTTTATGATCAGTCAACGAATTCATTACTGATCGTAGTTTAGTTACACGATTCTCTTTTCCGAGCACTTTGATATAGTTATACCAAAGCAATCAAATCTCTACCTGTTCCATTTTCCTTGAACATAGAAATGTTAACAATAGACTGAATAGAGACTACATTAGCACGTACCATCTTTCTTTCACATCACTGACCGTTTCGTGGTAAAAAAAATACAAATAAGTGCATCTTACCCATGAATATATCAATTAATCTACCAGCCATCTTTCTATGACTCGGCAAGAAGACAGAGAATTGATCATGATAAGGGAGTTGTTTAGCGAAGTTGAGATCCGGCAAGGCGATGTTCCGAATGGGGATGTTACGGGTCGCATCGTTACCGAATCTGTTTGAAAGTTGAGTCGATAGGCTCTGGTATTTTTCCGGCTGGAAAATAACATCATATTAATATTTTAAATTTGAGTACAAAAATGAAGAGATTCCCTAAGCTTTTTCCTTATGTCCACCGAAGTATCTACACATAGTTAAACAGTTTTCTAGTTTCCCTTTGCCCAAGATCAGTATAGCATGTCTTGTTACTAGTACTTGAAGTATTTTTTGATATCTAATAATTCAGTAAAATGTATCCAGGATCCTCGAACTAGGTGCAGCCTGCGAGGACCCAGCTCAGAGGTAGATTATTAACAATCGTACAATTATAATATTAAATTAAACTTACGAAGTAATGGTCCGGAATATCAAAGACAGCTTTCTCCTCTCCTTTATGCATGAAGCATGGCTCAGTTGGACGGTCGAAGAACAACAAGAGATTCTTCTTTTTGGTGTCCGTCATTTTGTTTTTTTTTTAAATTTAAGTGTTTTGAAATAAAATTAAAATTAGTACCTATAGTTAACCGTGATATACACGGTTAAACTGTAACTATTAAAAGTTTTTTTGCTGTTTATATACAACAATTTGGGAAATTTCCAATTGTTAGTTATGATTAAAAAAGATAGTGGGTTCTGTACAATTTTAATTTAATGTTTTTTTTTGGTTAAGTCGAAGATTTTTTTTTCTCGATATCACTTTATAACAAATTTTTGCTTTTATGGTTAAAAATTATATCAATTTAAAATAATTACTCAATATACTTACTATTCATTTCTTATGAATTTTTGGTTTTAAAGAATCGTGATCAGATTATTATAAACAAAACAATCCTCTTTTAAATCCCTATCTTCTATAGCTAAAATATTTGTAACCATTATCTCATCTTGTAAATGGGAAATCATAAATATTAAGAAATTAAAAAAATAAACCAGAATTTGTTTAAAAAATGCATTTCAATGGATCATGAAAACTCAAATCATGATAAGAATCCTGTTTATTAAATACATACTCGTAACTAATTTATGTTAGTAAGCCATGAAACTTTAAAATAAAATAATTATGTAATTACGTAGAATTAAAAGGATAGATAATACGGGTTTTATTCATATGAATAGAGAACTCTATTTGCTTATACGAATGCGTGTGAAATTGACGAATTGTTAAAGAATTATTTATCTAAAGGAAATTGTGGTAAGTTTATCAAAGCCAACAAACAATACCATTAGATTCAATTTTTAAAATTATAAAATTAGATCATTGTGTCATTTATTTACCATTTTTTTTATAGACGGAAGAAAAAATTAAACTCAACATTTTTGGCGAAAGACATTGATTTATTCAGTCTTAAAAATAATATGTACAAATATTAACAGAGCTTAACTAATATAATTTGACCC
The DNA here is from genome assembly GCA_013186455.1 of Papilio dardanus tibullus. Classification (NCBI taxonomy): domain Eukaryota; kingdom Metazoa; phylum Arthropoda; class Insecta; order Lepidoptera; family Papilionidae; genus Papilio; species Papilio dardanus. Next base: position 67,534 of record QDHC01000409.1, on the reverse strand, counting down.
ATTACAGCTAATTACTACTAAAGTCCATTATCCATTGCCGAGTCACATTTGTAGAGCCATCGTCGTGTCCATAGCAAGCAAGTAATGAAAAGCAAACTTCTATTATTACGGTACATAAAAACCAGAGTGCAATTATTTGGCTCCTCTGACTCTGACTGTGTCAGTGTGTCGTATCGTGCAATCAATGACCGCCATGTTGGGCTTCAAGAAGTCGTTGACGGTCTTCACGGCCGCCGGCACGGGCCTGTCGAAGGGGTAGCCCATAGGACGCTTGTCTGGGTACTTGCGGTCTCGGATGCCGCAGTACGACGCCGCGTCTTTGCACGTCCCGACCAGATCTTGTATAACCTAATAAATATAAGAGTAAGTTGAATGGATTAGTATGTTAGACAATTTATCGTGAAAAGTGACCTGAGTTCTAATAAAAGACAGAGGGAAAGAATATAAACTTACAGCGTCATCAGCCCAGTTGGACACCATAACAAAGAGTTTCATTGGGTACCCTTGCTTTGTACCCTTGGGCAGCAGCATATGATGCGGCCATCCGCAGCCGCAGAAGTCGAACTCTGCCGCCTCTTTGCTGCCAGCATCTCCAGGTCTTTGAGTCTGGTCTAGGAAGGTGCGTTCGTACGGAATGGTCACCGATGAATCAATGCTGGCACGACGAATTGTATTCTTACCAGGAGCCACTGTAACAGAGGGATATTTGGAGCATATGAAACCAACCCAACTACTGAAAACGTACCATATCAAAAAGCACATCCTATAGGTTTAATATTAAAGCTGTCGATGAATACTTACATTCTTGTGAGAACTTGTCCAGTTCAATCATGAGTTTCCTCTGATCGTTGAACACCAGTTTATTCCCCTTTTCATCAGTAATTGGTGCGATGAAGATGCGTACTGTTCCCGTCGCCTTTTTACCAGATGAATTGTCCACTTCAATACTGTGGATACAAACACACTTATATTCTGTTCTATCTTACTGCCTTTCTAGCACCAGTTAAAAGCTCGTTCAGCCCAAAAAGCGTAAATTAAGTACATAGGATTATAAAATTCCTACTTACACATAATCAAATTCATCGTGTTGCAGATGAGTGAAAGTGGCCAGTACACTCCCACGAGGAAAGAAGTCCATGCCACGTCCCAGCTCCAGCGTACTCTGCTCCCACTGGGTCGCGAATGTATTCTTACCAGCCTTGCCTTCGACTGCTACAGACGACACCCGAATACCAGGGAAGTCCAGCTTTAACAACATTTAGAATTTTAGTCAGTTATTTAATCAAACATTATGTCAATAGAGATTTTGTTTTCCATTCTAAGTTTGCCTTAGATTTGGTTAATCAATCATCTAAAATAGACATGAATATTGATTTTTCTTACCTTATCGTTGGCGTATGGAGGCATCTTGTTCTTGTACAGGACGAAGACATCGTCAATGAAGCCGTGCCAGCGGTAGAACAGCGGGTCCCGCATTGTGGTAGAGGGGTCTCCCATCACACCGAATAATTCCTAAAAAAGTATAATTATAGATTACTATGACATTCAATAAAATAATAGGATCAACTATTACACTTAGAAAACAGTGCTGCAAACCAAACTCAAATTCAAAATCTAATCTTGATTCATGGTTCAAGAGCTAAACTTACCAAATGGCGATGATCAGGGTCATGAATGTATGACATCACTGTATGACCCATGTTGTGGAAGTCGCCGTAGAAAGTGCGGTTAGGAGTAAGAATTGATGCCTCCATCAAGTCTCCCAGAATATCAATGCCCTTCTCTTCGTCCAGTGGCATTTGAGTACCATTTGGCTATAAGTTAATAAAAAATTGTAAGCAATTTTTAAAAAAGGGAGATCGAAGCAAAAAAAATGCACGCATTATCAGCTTATGCAGAATTTACATAAAAAAGGTGTATTGTGAACTAACCAAAAGAATGGAGTTGCTCTCGATTGCTTGTAGGATGCGTTCTCTCCATCTTTCCATTTCCCACAGATCTAATTTGATTTGTTCAACGGGTCTGTTTATATCTTGCATAACTGAATTCTCGAACCTTAAAAAAACTCTCCCATAAATACACCAAATTACTTTAATCCATCAATCATAATAGAAATCCGTCTTACCTTGGTTGCCATGTGCGGCTAGAAACTACAGAGTTGAGTTTGGGGAAGTAAGCTTCTTTGATGGTCTCTCTTAAATTAGCTCCAAAAGGTACAACCCGCGGTAAATCGTTGCAGAAACGTTCGATGTTGTATCTAGCAATAATCTGTTGGTGCATGTAGTAGAGCAATTCTCCGCGGCGATCTTTCGCAACGATTTCGCGGTTGGCAGATTCAGGTGGGTACACGAGATGCCAATGCCAATGGTGGAGGTTGATGCCGATGTCTTCGCGGAAATAAGCCAAGCGCTGTTCCGGCTCCGCGTCAGATGCTGTATAGTTCCGTGGAATCACAACCGGCAGCTGAGAAATACCAAAAAGTTATTAAATCAGTGAAAAATGTCTTTAAATTCTATCCTGTTGTATAAAATGTACCCTTTTCCCGTTAACACTGGCTGCGGTTCGCATACGGTTGAACACCTTCGGGTCGACGAACTTGTCGGGGAATGTCTGCGTCAACGTCGGGATGCTCAATCCTTTTGTGTCGGGTCTAAAATAGTAGATACAAATTATATTACACAATATAGAATACGCAATCGAAATCGAAGCATGGTCTGTTTGAAACAGTTGAAGGAAGCAAAAGAATATAAAGATGTTTGATGTAGTCGTAGCTAACCTGTGCAACAGAGCGACGGTGAGGCAGTAGTTGAACATATAGGGGTTTATCCGCAGCTGGCAGTAGGAACAGATAGACATCAGATCTTCTAAATTGCGCATATCTGGAAGGCAAACAATAATTACCTAATGTTGAACTAACGAGAACTGAGAACTGAGTACATGAGAGAACTAAGTTGTGTATCTTTTCTATTTTTGAACAATGGTGCTTTCAAATCTATATAATATGATACTTACTAAGAAAGATATCGATGAGTTTCCCCGATATCACCCGATGTCTGGGTATAAACAGCGAGAACTGAGCATTGTACGGCAACTCCATTGGAAGTTCTAGATTGGGCAGAGCGATTTTACGTATAGGTATCTCGCGTTTAACACCTTTGCCAAATCTATTAGATATCACACCCGAAAGACTTTGGTATTTTTTCGGCTGCAACAGACATAAAAATTAGGAACTGGCATAATAATATAGAGTGGGAAACGAGCAAGTGGCCACCTGGATTCGCTGAAATAGTGAAGCGAACGCTGGCCATAAACATCTGAAATTGCAGTTGCATTGCCTACCCTTAATCTACGGATGAGGAGACGCGTAGGAATAGGAATTATCCTTTTACTATGCGTCTCCTCATCCGTTAAATCCACTTTTTATTCCTAACAATTTAAAAATCCAGTCTTTACCAGAGTTTTATTCTAATCAATACTTAACTTACGTAATATTCATCGGGCAATTGTAAGATCGTCTTTTCACCTTTCTGCAGAAAGCACGGTTCCCGCGGTCGGTCGAAGAAAAGCAGCAAATCATTTTTGGTAGCGCTCATAATTGTAGCAATTTGAACCTGCGTAAATTAACAATAATGAAAGTGTTAATAAGATTTCCAAGTTATTTTCAGAACTATACCAAATGTATCCGGAATTTTGAACATAACCTTTGGCCTTCTAAAGGACTGAATGTAGGATGCTTTTTGTCAATTACTTAAATTTTTAATATTTTGAGCGTCAGTGGCTCAGGGGTTTAGCTCTTGACTTATAAACTGCAGGTCCCGAGTTCGAATCTCGCCATGTACCAATGTGTTTATCGATTTTCAATTTACATATGTACATATTTACCCGACCCTCTTACGGTGAAGGAAAGCATCGTGATGCCTGCACATATCGGCGATGAATTTCAAAGATATGTGTGAAGTCACAAAAAATACTCGCTAGTCGTGGAGTTGCGCAAAATGGAGCCCATCATGGGTCGAACTACAATACAATACAAAATTTCGAATAAGGGGAAATTGGTATAAGTGATTACAAATTGATTTAACAGTTTACACCTTATCTAGTTTAAATTAGAAAAATAAAGGGACTTACCAATAGCAATTCTTAGAATAGTTACTTATAAAAATTCACAAGTTAACTGCGTCTCTGTTTATTAAATTGAGCTATTTATATGTCCACATCTACTGTTTCCTTAAAGAATATTTCCTCCTAATAAGTTCCTCTGTGAATTGTTTCGTCCACACATCTTGTGCCGGGTTCTGAATAAGTTTTTTAAATAAGATTTAACCTAAAGATGACATAAAAATTACCGACCACGCAACTCCACGACCAGACTTCACACATATCTTTGAATTTCTTCGCCGATATGTGCAGGTTGCACGATGTTTTCTTTCACCGTAAGAGCGTCGTGTAAATATGGTATAACTTTATCAAATTAAATTAAAGAAGAATTTCTATATCAATCTTGATAAACAATATTTTTATTTATATTGTTATAATTAAGCTTTATCTTTAAATCGTTTTTTTTTCAAAGTTTTTTAATAGCGTTCCAATAGAAGGAGGTTATTTTCAAAGCTGATTCCAGATATTATAATCTTATACTTTTTAACTGACTTACAAAAGGAGGTTCTCAAATCTTCTGTTTGTTATTTTTTGTTAGCTATTATTTCGGCTCCCGGTTGTCCGATTTTCATAATATTTTTTTCATAGGAAAGGTAGTACGTGTCATTTGGTCCCCTTTTTTTTTCAAAATTAAAAACTATTTAACTAGTAGTTTTATGTACTATATTTACCAATAACTTAAGGATTCCTAATACAAACCGTGTGTAAATAAAATTATCTAAAAGGAAACTGTTGTTTATTGTAAATCTATTAGAAGTGAATTTATTGTTATATTATAATTTAATGCATGTATTTCAATGATTTAATTTGACAAATTATCCTGCTACCAAATTAGGTAATTATGTGACTGTTTTTTTTGAAGCTTTTTGTTTTTTTTTTAATAGGTTAAAGGTATCGACCCATGATGGGCTCCATTTTCCGCAATTCTTCGACTAGCGCGTATTTTGCGTATTTTTTTTTATTAATTTTTCATATACATACTTATATTAAAAAAATTAAGATGACGTCTTTTTGCATGAATTGAAATAATTTGAAAACTGCTGGGCTGAATTTAAAAAAATCTTTTACCAAAATTTCACGAATTTCATGAATATTTCAAATTCTTCTTATATTTCTAGTATATTACTTACAAATACTAAAGTACTTAGACTATATATTATTACCATACATTAAAAATATAAATATTTAACCTTAATGTGACATTTGGTCGACGTGTCTTTCATTTATAACCAACTTATAACTGTAAAGTCCCTAATGACAATAAATAACAAACATTTTCCTGTTAACATTTCTATTATTGTATTGAGGAATTTGTAATAAATAATAATGAAACCGTTACTTAGAATAATTAATTAACAAAACAAAATTAACACAATGAGAAGTAAGCATAATATTTAAAATAAAATTATATACTTTTTAAGTCACTTAAATTTGGGATAGTTTCACATGAATAAAGTCGTTGGACGTGACTTTCCATAGGCGAAATACTCATTAAAAACATATTATAGCCTTCTCCAGGTGTTTCTAGCCTTACGGCTTCACCGCGGCCGTGGATATACTAATAATGGACTCCACGGTCCGGTAAGGAGACGGAAGAACACCGCGGGGGTTTAGCGGGTAGTCCGGCCTCTTTACAAGGCCGGGAGCCCCGCACGAAGCCGACGGCGATGTGAATAAAAGCATTGCCCCGCGTAACCAAAAAAAAAACGGCTTCACCGCACTGCATTCGCGATAAAAACGAGACCAACGTAGGTGAAGAAGGGTCTAATCCTCATCCCGACATAATTGTGGCTGTCGGTTTTTTGCCGGACAACAAAGGATTTTTATCGCGCAAAAATACGTGCTTGACTACACTTCGTAGGTATTTCGCTTGGTGTAATATTGTATTATTCTGTTTTTATCTCACTATGGATCAAACTAGTAAGTGATTATTAGAACTTATTCAAAATTTAAATTTGAAACAGTTGTATGGGACCCAAAAGAGCCAAATCACAAGGAAAAAAATTAGTCCTAAAATATGAAAATAAAAAAATGCAACTAAAAGACTTATCTTTTTTTCTATAACGAAAACACTTTTTAAAACTCCTTGAATATTAATTTAAATGTTTATATTATCTGTAGTTATTTATCTAATATTCACAATTTATAATCTGTGAATTGAACAAACTTTTCTTCGACTTTTGGTCTGTTGTGTGAGGACGCGCGATAAATCTAACAAATAAATTCGAAGCATTTGCGGCGCATTTTAATTCTGCCCGGTGAAGCCATAGCATAAACGCTGCCCATATGGAGCACACATATTATTATTATTTTAGTCATTCGAAAAAACGCCATCTATTTTAGAACACAAGAAACAGTTCAAAATCTTACAAGCGTAATAGTAACTGTAAACTGGCAAATGCCTGTTAAAATGAAAACAACTTTGTACTTTGTTCTTAAAAACTTCATGATCACAGTTGCAAGTGTTCTACGTTACACTAGTTGGGATATAGTTTTAAAGAATATAAATAGATGTCGCTGTTCTCACTTTACAAACTTCACATGGCGCAGTGGTTAAACATCGGACTTGTAATCTACCGGTCGAGGTTCGATTAACGCTACTTTTTTTCAATTATTGAATTTCATATTATGTAGATTATAATCCGAAGGGTAATTGTAACGGAACCAAATGTCTGAGAAGCATTGCAAAATTATGTTTGAAGTTTACCAAGCGCGCTGGGCCAGGGTAGTTGACTACGACCTAGTCAATCAGTACCAAAGCCTTGTTCGCACTGGCATAGTATTTTAGTCGAGTAGAAATAAGTATCCGAACAAAGAGTTTACTAATATGCTCAATTAAAACATCGCTGTTCGGACACGATAAGCTCGATTCCTCACTGCGTCGAGGCCCCAAGAAAAGTGTGCGTGTTTTTGGAGGATTCCTTAACTTCATTCTTTCTTTTTGATAATGTAATTGTCTTGTAATTAACCGACTTCCAACAGAAGGAGGTTATCAACTCAATCCTCTTTATTACGAAACGAGAATCAGCGTTATTACTGTTGTACTTACTACGTTTGGTACTGGTACATTCATAAATTTATTCCAAAATACAGAACATCCTTGTTCCTAGTACTTCTTACCCTTATCCCTATCCTTATCCTTACATAATATAAAACAATAACGCTTTTTTATGTTTGCCCCTATTATATGCTTGTATGTACTTTAAAACTACGCAACGGATTTTAATGCGGTTTTTTAATAGATAGAGTGATTCATAAGGAAGGTTTTCATGTATAATACATTCACAATATAGTAGAGTAACACTGATAATTTAGATGTTAATATGATGTCGTAAATTAACACTTATTTTTTTATATACACTATTTTTTGCGCTTACATTGCAAACGCTGCAGTATTTAGTATCAGCATTATACCGATTTTCACCCGTGCGAAGCCGGGGCGGGTCGCTAGTGATGCATAATTTGGTCCGATGAGGCCCCTGGTCTATCTTATTTAGTTCCCCGTATCCTCTTCAGTATCGTATAATCGACGACTTATTGGTCCTCTTTTATCGCAGTACTATATATATATTTTTTCGGAATAAGGGGGAAAGAGTTTTTTTTATACATGTACAAGAATTACGCATCGTGTTCTGATATTGCATTAATAAAATTAAACTCTTTTACGTGACGTTAATACAATTAAAGCTTGTCGTTTTAAACAAAAGATGTCGCTAACTTCAAAAGAATTGTTTCGAGCTATTATTTCGCGTTCTCTATTATTTCTTAACTCGGAACAATACGTACAATGGCGAGAGGCTTTCCAAATGAATTCTCAAAAGGTCTTAGATAATACATGTGCAAGAAAAAAAAACAACGTCGCATTGCAGACTTTTTAATTTTAGAAATTGTTAAGACACCGATAGATTTTGAATATCGTCACTTGGTAATTTGACTAGGAATACTGTCAGTTTTAAAACATAATTTATTGACATATTTACAGTCGAACCTGGATAAGCGAGAATTCAAGGGACCGCGATATTTGTCTCGCTTACTCATATTAGAAAGAATTCTAATATGTAACTAGTTGGCTCTGCGAAGGGCCATAAGTTCCCTTTGCATTTTCTACCGCCTATACCACGGGGATTGTTACGAAGAATTGTTTGGAACGATCCCTGCCGCTGAGTTCCGTCATCGTACAAGTAGGCAGAGTGCCAACTTCCATCGTCACCACCTCGATGGTTGGCATTCCACAACGACGAAGTTTTCGCGTAACTTTTTACCTCGCACGGCCGCGTTGTGGAACACTCTGCCCTCAGCGGTATTTCCAAACGGTTACGACTTAGGGGCCTTCTAGAAAAGAGCGTACTCCTCCCTTAAAGGCCGGCATCTGCGGTTCCTCTGGCGTTGCAGGTGTCCGTGGGCGTCGGATTAACTAACTTGGGCGATCCGCTACTCGTTTGCCCCCTTCTCAAATAAAAAAAAAATATATGGAAGTAGCTCGACGGGACCATAAAATGACTCTCGCTTATAGAGGCTTCTTGCTTATCCAGGTTTCACTGATACTTATATAATAAAGAGGATATATATATAATTTTTGTATGTATTGAAATAACTCAAAAAACTACCGGGACGATTTCAAAAAACTCATCGTTAGAAAGCTACATTATCCCCGAGTAACATAGGCTATATTATTTAATTCCACGCGGACGAAGTCGCGCGCAACAGGTTGTTGTTTTATATAATAATGTAGATGTAGATAACGTACGCAGGAAAAAATTCAAAAAAATTCTAAAAAAAATAATAAGAATTATTATAAGAATGCATTTATTTAAAAAGTTGTAAATATTAAAACGAGACATAGGCTATTTCTTCTAATTCCGCGCGGACGAAGTCGCTTACGACAGCTAATTATATTATTAAAACTCAAACTATCATTTTTATCATCTCGTCTCTGTTATTCTCAAAGAGAAAAACAGAGATAACAATAAAATGTTTAAGATTGGCCATGTGTAATAAAAAATATATATACTTCTAAAATCAATATAAACGATATCTATAAGTAAAATTATCGAATATATCCCGAGGGAAATCATGAGGATGGAGGTGTCCAGTAGACTCCCGAAACGTCCTTCAGACCGCTTCGTCATAGCCCGTGGGATCTCTGGAACCGGAGCTCGTATGTGGCGTGCGAAGGAATAATTTATAAACTCGGACAGTTTGACTTTTGATATGAATATAATCCCCCTTATTCCGAAAAAAATTATAAAGCACTGCGATAAACGAGGACAAATAAGTCGTCGATTATACGACACTGGAGGACATTCGGAACTAAATAAGATAGACCAGTGGTCTCATTGGACCAAATTATCTAACAAAGGAGTACCAGGAACAAGGATGTGCTGTATTTTAGAATATATTTTTTGAATGTACCAGTAACAAACGTAGAAAGTACAACAGTAATAACACTGATTTTCGTTTCGTAATAAAGCGAATAATGTTTATATGTACAATACTTTGATCACTAGTTTATAGATATGTTCGATCACTAGTAACTATAATAGATACTATAGATATAGATACTAGTGATGGAATATATATATATTATGGATACAAGTGATCAAGTAAGGCTCTTCATGTGCAAGGCAAATATGGGTTTAATCACAAATCTAAACATTGCAATGTCTCAAGGCGATCTCGCGTACCTATATAGGAACGTATTGAATAAGTTACTTGGATACTGAAATCGTAGATTTGCATATCGGGGATGGGGCAGTGTTATTCGGGAATGTTCATGATTATCATCTCCACGACCTTATCCTACTCCCGTAGGGTCGGCGCATCAAGTTTTTGTCTTCCACGTTAATCTATCCTACGCCATCTCAGTCGTCACACCCTTGTGTATCATATAACCTTTCAACCTATCCATCTCTTTTATGAAGATTAGGTCTTAAGAGACTTATATCATCCGGGACTTATACCTTCTTAATACCGAATAAGGGTACTTTAAAGCAGCGTAAATGGACATTCATAAATGTGGAATAAGCGAGAAAGGTAAGGTAAGGTAAGTATTCTGTTTATCCGTCGGGGTTATGGGTTTCCTCCTCTTCGGGTTTTGTAGATCTTGTAAAAGTATGAAATAAATCGCCAAAGTGGCTTTTACACGATTATGTTCACACGAAAATCTATAAATACATATAGAATATAATATAAATGTTAGGATGTGTATACCGCAATGATAATGACCGCTTCCTTAGATAATGTTTACACGACACTAAGTTGCACACGGTCGACTTTGGGAATCCCCAAACCGACTTTTAACAATTACCAAATTAAAGAAAGCTCATCATTATCAAAATTGTGCGATTTTCTTTCAAAAATTTTTACTTATAAAATTGGATTCGAAGACATTCAAAACATATGAATCGCAGTTTTATCAAGTCTAAGACAAAAAATAGTTTAAAAATAAATATTTTTCTTCAAAACGTTTTATTACTATTTACAGATAATCTATTTAAATATCTATGGTTTTGTTTCATTGTTTTTTTTTTCTTTGTAAAAATGCATCCAGAACCCGAGTAATATAATAACGATATGACATTGCCAAGGACTTTTTTCAAAATGCATTTGCATAAATACCAACAAACTAAACAATATGAATCAGTCAAGCCGTGGTCTTCACGGCTTACGTAACCATTTAGTTTTTGGTTTCAAGTGACTGTAAGTATTTCAATGTTATCAAACAGTGTGTTTCCACTGCCGAAAGACATACAGAAACCTACTGTTGTCCCTTTCACTGTTCTGGAGTAAAGTGAGATAACGCGATATACTTTGTACATGATTCAATATTCAAATCTATGGTAATTTTCCAGAGGGAATATCAATCAAAATGAGTGACTCCAAGAAGAATTTACTTCTCTTCTTCGACCGGCCGACGGAGCCATGCTTCATGCAGAAGGGGGATGAGAAAGCGGTCTTCGATATACCTGATCATTATTATGTAAGTGGTTAGAATAGATTTCCAGAACGTCTTTGTCTACTAGCGGCTGAGTAAATATCACAGCAAGGAATGGACGAAATACCTAGTAGAGGATCAAGCTTCAGGTGCACCTTACGTGGAGCTGTGATAGGTCAAACCGCACGAGCTCTCCTGTAATTCGGCCCGTATGACCTGAGGATATGCTAAAACATTTCGCGAGATCAAATTTTAATTTGTTTCCTATATCTTTTTACATAATCATCTGTTATCTATTAAGGTCAAATAGTTAAAATGGTCATTACAGTGAAGAGTATTATTAATAGTTAATGACCCTCATACGTCTGGAAGCAGTGCAGGTGGCAGACCATCGAAACCATACGAAGCATCTACAGAAAAAACATGGAATTAATACAAGAGTACGGATTGGACTGTGTGTTCAATGCTTACGCTTAGGAGTTGGGGTCTATGGGTGAGACGGAGGAGGCCACAGTTATTAATATTATATGAACTGCGTCAGAAAATGATTAGAAAAAGTTTCTTAAATTCATAACTGGGAACCCTGAAGACGTTACATCTTTTACCAAGGATGAAGCACTACGGACATTTATTGACTTAGACCGTAACAAAAAACAGTATGGGCAACTTTGAATTTGTTTGGCGGACAAAAACTGCTCATTGTTTCCTTCTTATCCAACTTTAGCCGAAGCGAAGAAGATGTGTTAGCCAGCAGATTCGAGGATAACCATTACTAACATATGTGCAAAAGTCAGTCTGCAGGACTTATTGGATCATACTGTGGCACGTATATTACTAATTGGTTCAGTTTACAAAAACGGTTTAAGACAGTTGAAACTATTCTGCAAATGGGCTTGTAAAGGATCATCAGGGCAAAGTGAATACAAGCAAGTTTTGCCCGAAGAAAGCGATTTCATATCAGATGCTAACCTTTTTATTGCGTCACTTGTACCCATTAAACTCATAGATGAGACAACTGATATTGTTATAAAGAAAAATGAAACTTGCTCATCCGTAAGATATTGCAGACCTATATTGATAGAATTTGCCAAAGAAACTCCTGAAAAAACCGCGTCTGTTGTGGCTGATATCAAAAATAAAATTAAAAACCTGTCTCCTTCCATGATAAATAAGAATGGATAAGTAATTGAAATTACTCATAACCTATTTTTAACCTTGATTGATGGCACAGTGGCACAAGTTTTAACTGAAACTTTTTCGCGCGCTTCTTGTACAATTTGTGGTACTACTCCTCGGCAAATGAATAACTTAGAGGCAGTTAGGACACGAGACGTGAATGAAAGTTCATTTCAATATGGATTGTCAACACTACACGCTTGGATTAGAAGTGTGGAGATGATTTTACAAATTTCCTATAACTTGTCTTTCCAAAAGAGGTCAGCCACTACACCAGAAAATAACAAAACATAGACGAAAAGAAAAAAACTGGCACAAAAGCGGTTTAGGGAGGCAATGGGACTGCATATCGATAAACCTCGACAAAGCACTGGAAATAATAATGACGGAAACACAGCTCGGAGATTTTTTCAGAATTACTCTTGCTCTGCAGACATTACAGATGTAGACGTAGAACTTATAAAACGAATGTACATTATACTACAAACTATGTCATCTGGAATGGCTAATGAATCAAAAAAGTTCGGTGAATACGCATATGGTACCGCCCAACTGTACG